>JARQOD010002955.1:0-70631 GCA_033576555.1 Oophaga sylvatica
GCTTTGAAGATGGAACATTGGCTGGGGGACCCAAACTCGGGTGGGGGCCCCTTAGGCCCTAAGAATCTGGTCTATGGGGAATCTGCAA
The DNA here is from genome assembly GCA_033576555.1 of Oophaga sylvatica. Lineage (NCBI taxonomy): Eukaryota > Metazoa > Chordata > Amphibia > Anura > Dendrobatidae > Oophaga > Oophaga sylvatica. Next base: position 89 of record JARQOD010002955.1, read on the forward strand.
GCATCATCCTAACGGGGCCAGGGGGGCCTTGTTTTTCACATTTTAAATTTTGGGGTTTCTTTTTTGGGACAAAATGTTAAGGCGGACCCCCTTTGGGATTTCCCCTTGCGGACCCCTGATTATCTGATCCTTCTTTATTTGAAAGGGGGGTGTAGTTTTTCCTCATCTCCCCCCCAATTTGGATTCTTAGGGTTCAGGGGAAAGGCCCAGGCTGTGTTGGAAATTGTTTGCCCCGGGACCTTTGGAAAAGGTTGATTCTGAATTCATTGTTCGCTTGGCGGGGCACCCGGGTTTTTTTGGTCCCAGAGACTTGGTTGTCGGCCCTTTTGGTGGCCCTTTTTCGTGATGTCGGGGAAATTTGGCAGCCCGGGGTTGCTTCGCCCCACCCTTGCTCTCGCTCTGTGGTTTTTTATCCCTTGCGGGCCCCAAGAACCGGGCCCTACCCTTATGGATTTTTTCCCGTTTTCCTGTTTTTCAGGAATGACCAAATCTGGAAAATTTGTGATAGGTTTAAAAAATGTACATTTTGTGCCTTTCCCCTAAGTTCCTTCCCTCCTTGTTTGGGTGGTTTTTTTCCTTCACACGGGGTGTTTACAGGCATTCCTGAAAAAATTGTGCTGACAAGGAGTCAGTTTTTTTCCCGTTTTTGGAGATTTTTTTTCTAAAGGGGTTTTTCAATTGTCTTTCTCTCGGCATTTCTCTCAGCCCAAGGGTCAAAACTGGGAAAAAAAACGACATTGGAACTTACTAAGTGCTTTGTGCTGTGACGGATGATGGGCTTTTTTTGCCTTGCTGATTTGCTCTTAATAATGGGCTACTCTGCCATTTTTGATGTCTCGTTTTTTCTGAAATTCTGGGTTTCACCCCTCTTTTTTCAGGACGCGGGGGTTCGTCTGTCCGGTGTTGACTTGTTTGGGGCGTAGCAACAGATTTGGGACCGGGATGGAGAGGGGTCCCTTCGGAGAGGGCCCGCGGTTTTCAAACCGGGATAGGATGTGGCCCGGTTTAAAATGGGGGACTTTTTGGTTGTCCTCAAAGAATTTCCCAGAGAGTACATCTCCAAAAATTTAAACCCAGGTTATTGGGCCTATAAAATCAGGGTTTTTTAATCCTGTTTCTTTTTTTTTGCTTCTTCCGGGGCATTTAAAATCCAAAAATTTTCCCCAAGTCCCGGTGAAGGGTTTGTTGAGCCCGTGGTTTCCCGCTCGGCTCCCGACCCCTTTTTGGTGAGGGCAATTGGGTATGTGGGTTTAAAAATATTGGATCTCGTTTTTTTTAGACGGAAAAACATATTTGTTTTAATGGGGGTTATGGTAGGACAATTTTGGGGGTTTGTTCGGGCATCCATGCTGGGGACTTTTCTGCGTTATAGAATATCCACCCACCCGGGTTTCTCAAATGGGGTTTGTTTTTCAAGGGGGGGGGATGTTTGAATGGGGTTTGAGATGGGTTTGGGGAAAGGCCCTTGGGGTTTCAACGGGGTAGGAAGATTGTGAGGATGGGAAAGGTGTTCTGAAAGGTTTATATAGGGGTCCTTTTCCAAGGGTTCCCGGGTGATCAATTGTTTGGTTGAACCCTTCTTTCCCTTTTCCCTTTACCCTGCTGGTCGTGTCTGCATCTCCTTTTCTAAGACTTTTTCTTCTTTTGTTTTTTCCCTTTTTTTTTGTTTTTTGTTCCTTTGGGGGGCTTTCAGGGCCCCCTGGGGCTTTTGCCCTCTCGTTTATTCACCCCTGATTTTGTCTTTGTTTTCCCATTTTTTCGTGGGTGTTTTTGTTTTGTTAACCGAAAACAATTTTGGGGGGTAGGGCGGTATCTAGGTGATTTTAAAAATTAGTAGATTTGGGTGCTTTTCAGGTTTTCTGGGTTTTGCAGTAAGTCCCCTTCTATCCTTTTTTTTAGATTTTTGGGCCCCCACTTTTTGCTCATACTATTTTTTTTCGGTCATATTTCCCCTTTTCTAAACCCCATACTGTTTGGGGGGTTTTATTATCTTTGGGGTTTGTCCGGGGCAGATCTTTTCCCATTTCTATCTTTAGGGGGTAGTTATTTTTCGGTGTGCGAGGCGTCTAGGACCAAAATAGGGGCGCCCCCGGTGCCTCTATTTGGTGGGTTTTTAAGGGTACTGCAATTCATAGATTCCAATGCTTGGTGTATTGCCTTTTTTTTTCCCCGCAACCCTCTCGAAATCATTACCGGGCCCCCAAAAATTTTAAAAAGTATGGGACCCCAAGGGAAAAAAATTGTGGAAAAAAATTTTTTGAGTTTTTTTGGGTGTGTTCAGCAAGTTTTATTAACTGTCATTGTATGCTCTTGTCCCCTTTTTTGCCCGGTTCGTTATTTTGGGGACTTTAACCCGATATTTATTTTTTAAACGGGGGGTTTTCCTTTATACCCCCCAAATTATTCCCCATGGGGATCGTTTTACCCCTTGGTAGAAAAACCCCTTTTCCTTTGGTGTATGGGGTTGAACCCGATCACCCGGTGCTGCAAATTTTTTTGGTTTATTAATCTGCATGACATTATTGTGGGGTTTCCCCTTTGGGTTCAGTTCATAATCCGTTTGGATTGAAAATTTGTTTTAACCGTTTTGGGTGCCCAAATTGTTATCAAACCCGTTTTTTTGCCCCCCCCAGGTCAGGATGTTTTCCCGACTTTTTGATTGTTTTTTTTGATGTGTTTAGCGAATAAATCTGCATCTTGCCCCCCGGGCTGACTGGCCCATTGAAATTGTGCCGGGTAGTAAAATTTCCCCAAAGGGCGCCCTTTTTAATTGTTGACCCGAAAATGGCTATGCGGTTTTATAAGGTTCATTGGAGGGGTCATTCAGACCCCCCTTCACCCCAGTGCCGGGGTTTTTTCTTTGGGCAAAAAAAAATGGTTCATTAAGGCGTGATTGATTATGTCTCTTGAAAAATTTTCTTAAATATCAATACCCTTTCCCTTTTTTTTTGACCTTTTTCCGGGGAAAAAAAGACTTTTTTACCAAGCTTGACCTCGGGGGGTATAACTTATTCCATTAAGCACGGGATAAATGGAAACGGCATTTTAATACCCCCCCCAAGGGCATTTTGAGTACCCATAGCCTTTTTGGGTCCTTTGCTCCTTTTGTCTTCCCGTCCTTCATGAATGAATTTTTAGGGGTTTTTTGGGCAAATTTCTGTTGTTTTTTTGGATGATATTTGTTTTTTTCCCAAACTGGGATCTATTGAAACTGTTCGAAAGTATTCCCGATTTTGAGGAGAATGCTTGTATGTGAAGGGGTCAAAAATTTTTTTTGGGTACAAGGTCTCATTTGGGATTTTTGTCCCCCTTGTTTTGAAATGGCCGGTAATTAGGCATCTGGATTGGGTCCAACCCACTTCATTAAAAAGGGCCTTTAGAGATTTTTGGGGTTTTTCCCTTTTTATCGTAAATTTATTGGGGTTTCTCGGGTTTTTGTTAAAAACCCTTTTAAAGATTTTACAGAAAGGGTTGTGGGGAAATTTGGCCCCCTGAGGCATCCTCATTTTGAATTAAGCAAGATTCATTCTGTCCCTTTTCTACGGCAGCCTTGTTTTCTGCCATTTCGGGGGTTGATGCTCTGAAATTGGGGTAGGGGGTTTTTGTCCCAAAAAGATCAGAGCCCCTCTAAAAGTAACCCTTGTCTTTTTTCTCGAAATTTTTTCCCCTACTGATAATTATGACGGGGTAATGGGGAGTTATTGGGCCCTAAAGGGGGCTTTTGAAGGGAGACTTTGGGTGGGGACAAACTCAGTGGGGGTTTCGGCCCATAAGATTGGGTCTATCGGGAATTGCCAAGCGATCAACCCAGGGGCCCAGGGGGCCTTGTTTTTCACAGTTTTAATTTTGTGGTTTTCCCTTTTTCCGGGCCCTAAAAATTTTAGGGGGGCCCCCTTCGAGGATTTTCCCTTGCGGATTCCCTGATTTTCTGATCCTTTTTATTTTGAAAGGGGTTAGTTTTTTCCCGCCATTCGCCCAATTTGGACTTGTTTGGGAGGGGGTAAAGGGGATACCCGCGTGTTTTGGGAAAATTGTTTCCCCCGGCCCAAAGGGAAAAAGAGTGTGTGTCGGGAATTCATTTTTCCCGCATTGGCTGGGCATCCCAATTTTTGGTACCAAAAGATTTGGTTAGGGGGTCCTTTTGGTGGCCTACTTGTCTGGTTCAGGGAATTTGTGCAGCCTGGGGACTTGCTCTGCTCCAACCCTTTGCTCTCGCTCTTGGTTTTTGATGCCATTGTTCCCCAAGAGCCATGGCCCCATATTCTAGGTTTTATTTCGTTTTCTGTTTCTCGGAATGCCCCCATCGGGGAATTTGGATGGGTTTTCCCAAAATGAACATCTTGTGCCATTCCTAAGTTGCTTCCTTCAAATTTGGGTGCTTGTTCCTTCAGAAAGGGTTCGTTTCCCCGGTTTTGAGAACTTTGTGTCTGACGAGGGCCCCAGTTTTTTTTCCAGTTTTTGGGGATTTTTTGTTTCAAATGGGGTTAAATTTCTTTTCTCGGCTTTCACCCTCGAAAGGCAAAGGGGGGAAAAAACCCGCATTGGGAGATTATTAAGATGCTTGTGTCTGTGTGGATGATGGTCTTTTTTTCCCTTTTGGTGTTTGCTCTTAAAAATGGGCTAGCTCTGCCATTTGATGCCCTTTTTTTGTTTTGGGGTTTTCCCCCCCCTTTTTTGGGACAACGGAGGTTTTGTCGTAGGTTTTGATTTGTTGTGGGGAAAGCAACAGTTTGGGGGAAGGGTAGTGGGGGGTTTGCCCCTTTCGGGGGGCCCCACGGTTTGCAACCCCGGATAGAGTGGCCCGGGTTTTAAAGGGGGGACTTGGTTGGTTTTCCCAAAAAATTTCCCTTTGGGTAGCATCCCTAAATTTAAAGCCTGGTTCGGACTTATAAGATCTGGAGATTATAACCCTGTTTCTTTTGTTTGCTTTTCCGGGTTTTTTAAAACCCAAAAGGGTTTCCCAAAAAGTTTGTTAAAGAGGTTTGTTGCCCCGTGGTTCCTGCTGCGTGCCCCCGCCCCTGTTTTGGTTAGGGCAATTGGGGAGTATGTGGTGGAAAAAATTTGGGATTCCTTTTTTCAGACGAAACCCCAGTATTGGGTTAAAATGGAGAGGTTTGGTCGGGAAAGAAATTTTGGGTGTTGCTTCGGAAACCATGCGGATTATCCGTGGCCAAAAACCCACCCTGCCCGACCTGGGCTAAATGGGGGTTCGGGACCCCCCCTAAAGGGGGGGGGGTATGTTTGAATGGGTTTGGATGTCTGAGAAAGGGCTCCTTGGGGGTTACAAGCGGTGCTATGAAGATTGTGGGGAGGGAATCGGTGTTTGCCCGGTTTTATAAAGGGATCATTTCCCCCCATCATTCCGGTGAAAAATTTTGGTCTAAATCTTTTTCCCAGTTTCCCTTGTACCCTGGGTCTTCTCTTTTTTCTATAGAAAAGACATTTTTTTCTTTTGTTTTTTTGCTATATTTTTGATTTTTGCCCGCATTCTGTGGGGTTTCAGGTCCCCCCCGGGGGGTTTTTGCCCTTCATTTTAGTTCAGCCACGATGTTTACTTTTTCTTTTCGTTTTTTTCATGGCTGCTTTTGATTTTTTTTAACCGGAACAAATTTTGTGGTAGAGGTGTGGATTCAGGGTTTTGAAATTTTAAAATTGGGGCTTTTTAGGGTTTTCGGGATTGCAGTAATTCCCTTCCTATCCTTTTTATTTAGATTTTGGGCCCCGCTTTGTCATACTATTTTTTTTGGCGTATTTTCTTTCTAAACCCCCCATTCATGTTTGGGGGCTTTCTATTAACTTTGGGTTCGCTCCGGGGCAAAAGCTTTTCCCATTTCTTTTTTTAGGTGTAGTTAGTTTTTAGGGGTGTGACGAGGGGTCTAGGCCAACGTAGGAACGTCCCCCGGCTGCCTTATTTGGTGGTTTGTCGGGGACTGCAATCTTAGATTCCAAATGTTTGGGGTATTGCTTTTTTTTTCCCGCACCCTCGCTAACCCAACATAACAGGGGTTTTAATATTCCCCGGCTTTATAGGGGGGAAACATGAAATTTGTAGAAAAGGGGAATCCATATCCCAAAAAAAAAGGTGTATATTATATTCCCTGGCTTTAAAGGGGGGGGAAGAAGTGAAATATATGTAATTAGGGGGAATGAAAAAAAATCCCTATAACAGGTGTATATTATTTCCCTGGCTTTATAGGTGGGGAATGAACATGAAAATTTAAAGATAATAGGGGAATAAACACATATCCCATATAAACAGGTGTATATTATATTCCTGAGCTTTATAGGTGGGAATGAACCATGTAATTATATGTGATAATGGGGAAGAACACATAACCCATATAACGGGTGTATATTATAATCCCTGAGCTTTATAGGTGGGGAATGAAGATGAAATATATGAAGATAATAGAGGAATGATCACATATCCCATATAAACAGGTGTATATTATATTCCCTGAGCTTTATAGGTGGGGAATGAAGATGTAATATATGTAGATAATAGGGGAATGAACACAGATCCCATATAAACAGGTGTATATTATATTCCCTGAGCTTTATAGGTGGGGAATGAACATGTAATATATGTAGATAATAGGGGAATGAACACAGATCCCATATAAACAGGTGTATATTATATTCCCTGAGCTTTATAGGTGGGGAATGAACATGAAATATATGTAGATAATAGGGAATGAACACATATCCCATATAAACAGGTGTATATTATATTCCCTGAGCTTTATAGGTGGGGAATGAACATGTAGTATATGTAGATAATAGAGGAATGAACACATATCCCATACAAACAGGTGTATATTTAATTCCCTGAGCTTTATAGGTGGGGAATGAACATGTAATATATGTAGATAATAGGGGAATGAACACATATCCCATATAAACAGGTGTATATTATATTCCCTGAGCTTTAAAGGTGGGGAATGAAGATTAAATATATGTAGATAATAGGGGAATGAACACATATCCCATATAAACAGGTGTATATTATATTCCCTGAGCTTTATAGGTGGGGAATGAACATGTAATATATGTAGATAATAGGGGAATGAACACATATCCCATATAAACAGGTGTATATTATATTCCCTGAGCTTTATAGGTGGGGAATGAACATGTAATATATGTAGATAATAGGGGAATGAACACATATCCCATATAACAGGTGTATATTATATTCCCTGAGCTTTATAGGTGGGGAATGAAGATGAAATATATGTAGATAATAGAGGAATGATCACATATCCCATATAAACAGGTGTATATTATATTCCCTGAGCTTTATAGGTGGGGAATGAAGATGTAATATATGTAGATAATAGGGGAATGAACACAGATCCCATATAAACAGGTGTATATTATATTCCCTGAGCTTTATAGGTGGGGAATGAACATGTAATATATGTAGATAATAGGGGAATGAATACATATCCCATATAAACAGGTGTATATTATATTCCCTGAGCTTTATAGGTGGGGAATGAACATGTAGTATATGTAGATAATAGAGGAATGAACACATATCCCATACAAACAGGTGTATATTTAATTCCCTGAGCTTTATAGGTGAGGAATGAGGGGTATCCTCTACGTCTGGAGGAAAGAAGATTTAGCCATAATCACAGATGCAGATTCTTTACTGTAAGAGCAGTGAGACTATGGAACTCTTTGCCGTCTAATGTTGTAATGAGTGATTCCTTACTAAAATTTAAGAAGGGACTGGATGCCTTTCTTGAAAAGTATAATATTACAGGCTATATTCACTAGTTTCCTAGATACAGCGTTGATCCAGGGAGCTAGTCTGATTGCCGTATGTGGAGTCGGGAAGAAATTTTTTTCCCCCAATGTGAAGCTTACTGTTTGCCACTTGAGTTTTTTTTTTGCCTTCCTCTGAATCAACATGTTAGGGCAGGTTAGGATAGGATATGGGTTGAACTAGATGGACTTAAAGTCTTCCTTCAACCTTAATAACTATGTTGCTATGTTACTATGTAATATATGTAGATAATAGAGGAATGAACACATATCCCATATAAACAGGTGTATGTTATATTCCCTGAGCTTTATAGGTGGGGAATGAAGATGAAATATATGTAGATAATAGAGGAATGAACACATATCCCATATAAACAGGTGTATATTATATTCCCTGAGCTTTATAGGTGGGGAATGAACATGTAGTATATGTAGATAATAGGGGAATGAACACATATCCCATATAAACAGGTGTATGTTATATTCCCTGAGCTTTATAGGTGGGGAATGAAGATGAAATATATGTAGATAATAGGGGAATAAACACATCCCATATAAACATAGTTATTAAGGTTGAAGGAAGACTTTAAGTCCATCTAGTTCAACCCATATCCTATCCTAACCTGCCCTAACATGTTGATCCAGAGGAAGGCAAAAAAAACCCATGTGGCAAACAGTAAGCTTCACATTGGGGAAAAAAATTCCTTCCCGACTCCACATACGACAATCAGACTAGCTCCCTGTATCAACGCAATTTCAAGGAAACTAGTGAATATAGCCTGTAATATTATACTTTTCAAGAAAGGCATCCAGTCCCTTGTTAAATTTTAGTAAGGAATCACTCATTACAACATTAGACGGCAGAGAGTTCCATAGTCTCACTGCTCTTACAGTAAAGAATCTGCGTCTGTGATTATGGCTAAACCTTCTTTCCTTCAGACGTAGAGGATGCCCCCTTGTCCCCGTCACAGGTTTAAGAGTAAAAAGATCATTAGAAAGGTCTTTGTACTGTCCCCTCATATATTTATACATTGTAATAAGATCACCCCTAAGCCTTCGTTTTCCAAACTACCGTATATACTCATGTATAAGCCGACCCGTGTATAAGCCGACCCCCCTACTTTTGCCACAAAAAACTGGGAAAACTTATTGACTCGCATATAAGCCGGGTGTATAAACCGCCGTCCTGCTCTGTTCTGCCCCCGTCCTGCTCCTTGCTCCCCCATTCTCCTCTGTGCTCCCCCTCCTGCTCCGTCCTCCGCTGTGCTCCCCTTCCTGCTCCGTCCTCCAGTGCTCCTATCCTGCTCCGTGCTCCTCTGTACTCTCCATCTTCCCCCATCCTGCTCCGTGCTTCTCTGTGCCCTCCATCCTCCCCCCGTCCTGCTCCATCCTCCCCCGTGCTCCTCTGTGCCCTCCATCCTCCCCCGTCCTGCTCCGTGCTCCTCTGTGCCCTCCATCCTCCCCGTCCTGCTCCATCCTCCCCCGTCCTGCTCTGTGCTCCTCTGTGCCCTCCATCCTCCCCCCGTCCTGCTCCATCCTCCCCCGTCCTGCTTCGTGCTCCTCTGTGCCCTCCGTCCTCCCCCCATCCTGCTCCGTGCTCATTGTCCTCCTCCATGCTTCCCCCGTCCTCCGTTCTCCCCCCGTCATACTCACCCTCCCCGTGCCATCGCTGAACTGTTGTGAATGTGTTAGAAATTAATTCTGAGCAGAAGCTCCCTCTGGTGGTTACAAACAGTACTGAACTATTCAATGAAGATTGTGAAGATTGGCAATCAGGTGTTACAGACTGGTCTTATATAAGGGAGGTTCCCTCCCATCAGGGTTGCCGGTGATCAATTGTTCTTGTCTCAACTTTGGTTCCTGGTTCACTTGGAAGCTTGCTGTGTCTTGCCTGCATCTTCTGCTAACAGATAAGATATTTTCTGCTTTTACTTCTTTGCTTGCTTTTTGCATTTTGTCCTGCACTTCTGTGGAGGTCAGCCAGGTCCCCTTCCGGGGGCTTGTGCTCCTCTCAGTTTATCTGAGCCACTGTTATTTGTTCATTTGCCTTTTCCAGTTTTTTCAGTGGCTGCTGCTTAGTTTTGTTACACCAGAGAACTAATTTAGGTGGTAGAGGTCGTGTGATCTCAGGTGTTTTTGCAATTAGTGAGTTGGTATTTTTTTAGTTTTTTTTGGATTGCAGTAAGTGTCCTTCCTATCCTTTTCTTTTTAGGAAGATTGGGCCCCAACGTTTGCTCATACTATTTTCTGTCTGTGTCTGTATTTCCTCTTGTCTAACCGCCATTACATGTTTGGGGGCTTCCTATGTTCTTTGGGGATCTGCTCTGGGGCAGATAGTTTTCCTCTTTCTATCTTTAGGTGTAGTTAGCTTCTCAGGCTGTGACGAGGCATCTAGGACCAACGTAGGTACGCTCCACGGCTGCCTTTAGTTGTGGTGGTTAGTCAGGGTACTGCAATCCAGTAGATTCCAACCTCTCTGGTGTATTGCCTTTTTTGCCTGCTCTCCTCAGCTACCAAATCATAACAGTATCACCGGCCAAACTGAAAATTATATGGTACTCACAGAAGGGAAAGATAGTGTAAAAAAAAGTTGTCAGTTGTCAGAGATATATTTTTTTTTCTTTCCCTCTTTTTCTCTGGGTGCTGAGGATTTTTTTTTCTCTCAATGGAGTTTGCACAGTTGTCTGGCCGTGTGGATCAGCTTGCCACTGAAGTTCGGAGTATTGCTACCTATCTTGCAGGGTTGCCGGTTGTGGAACCTAGGATCCCCATGCCAGATTTGTTTTTAGGGGATCGAGCTAAATTTCTGAATTTCAAAAATAACTGTAAGTTGTTTTTTGCCTTAAAACCTAAGTCATCAGGGAACGCAGCACAGCAAGTTCAAATTGTCATCTCTCTCCTGCGCGGCGATCCTCAGGATTGGGCTTTTTCCCTGACACCTGGGGATCCTGTTTTGAGTAATGTTGATGCATTTTTTCTGGCTCTGGGGTTATTGTACGATGAACCTAATGTCACTGATCAAGCTGAAAAAGCCTTGTTGGCATTAAATCAGGGGCTTGAGGACGCTGAGTTGCACTGTCAGAGATTCCGAAGGTGGGCAGTCCTGACCAAATGGAATGATGATGCTTTGGCAGCCCTTTTTCGGAAGGGTCTGTCAGAGAATGTAAAAGATGTTATGGTGGGTTTCCCTGCTCCCTCTGGTCTCAATGATTCTATGTCATTGGCGATTCAAATTGACAGACGTTTGCGTGAGCGTAGAGGTATGCGTGGAATAGTGTTGCCTTGTGAACCAGCTTCTGAACCCATGCAGTGTGATAGAGTGGCTTCTGGGGCACAGCGTCATGAGTTTCGAAAACGCAATGGGTTATGTTTCTACTGTGGTGACGCCTCTCATGCTATTTCAGTCTGCCCTAAGCGGGGGAAGACGTTTTGCATGCTCAGTTGTCTTGGGTAGTGTTCAGACTAAATTTCTGTTGACTGTTGCCCTGATTTGCTCCCTGTCCACATTTTCTGCTGAGGATTTTGTTGATTCGGGAGCAGCTATTAACCTGATGGATTTTGATTTTGCTAAACGTTGTGGGTTTTCCTTGATACCCCTGCGGAATTCTATTCCCCTACTGGGGATTGATTCTACCCCTTTGGCTGAGAATAAACCCTAGTTCTCTACTCAGGTGATAATGAGGGTTGAACCTGATCATCAGGAGAGTTGCAAATTTTTGGTGCTGTATAATCTGCATGACATTATTGTACTAGGTTTCCCTTGGTTACAGTCTCATAATCCTGTTTTGGATTGGAAATCTGTGTCTGTAACCAGTTGGGGCTGCCAATGTGTTAATGCCAACACTCCTGTTTTTTCTGCCTCTCCCCAGGCTCAGGATGTTCCTGACTTTTTGACTGATTTTTCTGATGTGTTTAGCGAAAGTAAATCTGCATCCTTGCCCCCCCATAGGAGCTATGACTGCGCTATTGAATTAGTGCCTGGTAGTAAATTCCCTAAAGGTCGCCTTTTTAACTTGTCTGTACCTGAACATGACGCTATGCGGTCTTATATCAAGGAGTCATTGGAGAAGGGTCATATCAGACCATCCTCTTCACCCTTGGGTGCCGGTTTTTTCTTTGTGGCCAAAAAGGATGGTTCATTAAGGCCGTGTATTGATTATCGTCTCTTGAACAATATCACTCTGAAATATCAATATCCGTTACCCTTGATTTCTGACCTGTTTTCCAGGGTGAAAAGTGCTACTTGGTTTACCAAGCTTGACCTCAGGGGGTCGTATAACCTTATTCGCATTAAGCACGGGGATGAATGGAAGACGGCATTTAATACCCCAGAGGGGCATTTTGAGTACCTAGTGATGCCCTTTGGGCTCACTAATGCTTCTTCCGTCTTCCAGTCCTTCATGAATAACATTTTCAGGGATTTTGTGGATAAATTTCTGATTGTTTATTTGGATGATATCTTGATTTTTTCCAATGACTGGGACTCTCATGTGAAACATGTTCGGACTGTGTTCCAGATTTTGAGAGAGAATGCTCTGTATGTGAAGGGATCAAAGTACAGAGGATCTATTTCTGGGATTCATTTTGTCTCCGTCTGTTATTGAAATGGACCTGGTCAAGATTCAGGCCATCTGTGATTGGGTCCAACCTACTTCATTAAAGGCTCTTCAGAGATTCTTGGGTTTTGCCAATTTTTATCGTAAATTTATTGGTAATTTCTCTGTTATTGTTAAACCATTGACTGATTTGACCAAGAAGGGTTCTGATGTGGTGAATTTGCCTCCTGAGGCAGTCTCTGCGTTTCAGGAACTTAAGCAGAGATTCACTTCTGCTCCTGTTCTACGGCAGCCTGATGTTTCTCTGCCATTTCAGGTGGAGTTTGATACATCTGAAATTGGGGCAGGTGCCGTTTTGTCCCAAAGAGATCCAGAGACCTCTAAAAGTAACCCTTGTGCCTTTTTCTCTCGAAAATTTTCTCCAACTGAACGTAATTATGACGTGGGTAATCGGGAGTTATTGGCCATGAAGTGGGCTTTTAAATAGTGGAGACATTGGCTGGAGGGAGCCAAACATCAGGTGGTGGTCCTCACGGACCATAAGAATCTGGTTTATCTGGAATCAGCCAAGCGACTTAAGGCTGGGTCTCACATAGCGATACACCAGCGATCCCGACAACGATCAGGATCGCTGGTGTATCGCTACATTATCGCTGCTGAGCTGCCAAACAGGCAGCTCAGGCAGCGATCAGTACAAGCGACACTGCGGGTAACATCGCTTAGTTACCCGCAGTGTACCTTGGATACCAGCGCCCTGATGTTTTGTGACGCAGCAGCGAGCTCACCAGCGATATCGCTGTGTGTGACATTCAGCGACGATCAGCCCCCCTGCCGGGTATCGCTGATCGTCGCTGAAATGTCAGGACATTTTTTTGATCGCTGGTCTCCCGCTGACAGGCATGCATCGCTGCGTGTGACAGGCGGGAACCAGCGATCCGCTGGTAACCAAGGTACACATCGGGTTTCCAGGCGCAGCGATCAAAAAAATGTCCTGACATTTCAGCGACGATCAGCGATACCCGGCAGGGGGGCTGATCGTCGCTGAATGTCACACACAGCGATATCGCTGGTGAGGTCGCTGCTGCATCACAAAACATCAGGGTGCTGGTATCCAAGGTACACTGCGGGTAACTAAGCGATCAAAAAATGTCCTGACATTTCAGCGACGATCAGCGATACCCGGCAGGGGGGCTGATCGTCGCTGAATGTCACACACAGCGATATCGCTGGTGAGCTCGCTGCTGCGTCACAAAACTAGTGACTCAGCAGCGATCTCGGTAGCGATATCGCTATGTGAGACGGGCTCTTTAATCCTAGACAGGCCAGGTGGGCCTTGTTTTTCACACGTTTTAATTTTGTGGTTTCCTTTCTTCCTGGCACTAAGAATGTTAAAGCGGATGCCCTCTCGAGGAGTTTCCTTGCGGACTCTCCTGAGTTATCTGATCCTGCTGTTATTTTGAAAGAGGGTGTAGTTCTTTCCGCCATCTCGCCCAATTTGAGACTGGCTCTGGAAGGGTGTCAGGAGGATAAACCCGAGCGCTGCCCTATTGGGAAATTGTTTGTCCAGACCGGTGGAAAAAGAGTGTGATGTCTGAGATTCATTGTTCTGCGTTGGCCGGTCATCCCGGAATTTTTGGTACCAGAGACTTGGTTAGTCGGTCCTTTTGGTGGCCTACTTTGTCTCGTGACGTCAGGGAATTTGTGCAGTCCTGCGGGACTTGCTCTCGCTCCAAGCCTTGCTCTCGCTCTAGTGGTTTGTTGATGCCATTGCCTGTGCCCAAGAGACCATGGACCCATATCTCTATGGATTTCATTTCTGACCTCCTGTTTCTCAGAGAATGACCGTTATCTGGGTGATTTGTGATAGGTTTTCCAAAATGATACATCTTGTGCCATTACCTAAGTTGCCTTCCTCCTCCGAATTGGTGCCTTTGTTCCTTCAGCACGTGTTTCGGTTACACGGCATTCCTGAGAACATTGTGTCTGACAGAGGAGTCCAGTTTGTTTCCAGATTTTGGAGGACTTTTTGTTCAAACTTGGTGTTCAATTGTCTTTCTCCTCTGCTTTTCATCCTCAGACCAATGGACAAACTGAGAGAACAAACCAGACATTGGAGACTTATCTGAGATGCTTTGTGTCTGCTGATCAGGATGACTGGGTCTCTTTTTTGCCTTTGGCTGAGTTTGCTCTTAATAATAGGGCTAGCTCTGCCACTTTGATGTCTCCATTTTTCTGCAATTTTGGGTTTCACCCTCGATTTTCTTCGGGACAGACGGAGGCTTCTGTCTGTCCAGGTGTTGACTCTGTTATGGAGCGTATGCAGCAGATTTGGAACCAGGTAGTGGAGAGGTTGTCCCTCTCTCAGGAGAGGGCCCAGCGGTTTGCCAACCGGCATAGGACTGATGGTCCTCGGTTTGAAGTGGGGGACTTGGTCTGGTTGTCCTCAAGAAATATCCCTATGAGAGTTGCATCTCCTAAGTTTAAGCCTAGGTTCATTGGACCTTATAAGATCATGGAGATTCTTAATCCTGTTTCCTTTCGTTTACTTCTTCCAGGGACATTTAAGATCCATAACGTGTTCCACAAGTCCTTATTGAAGAGGTTTGTCGAGCCAGTGGTTCCTATGGCTGCGCCTCCTGACCCTGTTTTGGTTGAGGGCAATCTGGAGTATGTGGTTGAGAAAATATTGGATTCTCGTTTTTCTAGACGGAAACTCCAGTATTTGGTTAAGTGGAGAGGTTATGGTCAGGAGGACAATTCTTGGCTGTTTGCTTCGGACATCCATGCTAGGAGACTGATCCGTGCGTATCACAGAGCTCATCGTGACCGACCTGGTTGCCCAAATGAGGGTTCGGTGACCCCTCCTCAAGGGGGGGGTACTGTTGTGAATGTGTTAGAAATGAATTCTGAGCAGAAGCTCCCTCTGGTGGTTACAAACAGTACTGAACTATTCTTTGAAGATTGTGAAGATTGGCAATCAGGTGTTACAGACTGGTCTTATATAAGGGAGGTTCCCTCCCATCAGGGTTGCCGGTGATCAATTGTTCTTGTCTCAACTTTGGTTCCTGGTTCACTTGGAAGCTTGCTGTGTCTTGCCTGCATCTTCTGCTAACAGATAAGATATTTTCTGCTTTTATTTTTGTGCTTGCTTTTTGCATTTTGTCCTGCACTTCTGTGGAGGTCAGCCAGGTCCCCTCCGGGGGCTTGTGCTCCTCTCAGTTTATCTGAGCCACTGTTATTTGTTCATTTGCCTTTTCCAGTTTTTTCAGTGGCTGCTGCTTAGTTTTGTTACACCAGAGAACTAATTTAGGTGGTAGAGGTCGTGTGATCTCAGGTGTGTTTGCAATTAGTGAGTTGGTATTTTTTTAGGGTTTTTTTGGATTGCAGTAAGTGTCCTTCCTATCCTTTTCTTTTTAGGAAGATTGGGCCCCAACATTTGCTCATACTATTTTCTGTCTGTGTCTGTATTTCCTCTTGTCTAACCGCCATTACATGTTTGGGGGCTTCCTATGTTCTTTGGGTATCTGCTCCGGGGCAGATAATTTTCCTCTTTCTATCTTTAGGTGTAGTTAGCTTCTCAGGCTGTGACGAGGCGTCTAGGACCAACGTAGGTACGCTCCACGGCTGCCTTTAGTTGTGGTGGTTAGTCAGGGTACTGCAATCCAGTAGATTCCAACCTCTCTGGTGTATTGCCTTTTTTGCCTGCTCTCCTCAGCTACCAAATCATAACACTGAACGTCCTGGCAATCCTGCGTTGTACCCGGCTTCCTGCAGCTCTCCTGTGCTGATCGGTGACGTAATACCGCTCACTAAGGCCATGAATATGGACGCCACGCCTATGGGAGTGGCGTCGCGTCCATATTCATGACCTTAATGAGCGGTATTACGTCACCGCTCAGCACAGGAGAGCTGCAGGAAGCCGGGTACAACGCAGGATTGCCGGGACGTTCAGCGATGGCACGGGAGGGTGAGTATGATGTCCCAGCCACCGGCTCCTGCCACGGCACGCCCTCCCCCGCTGGTTTCTGCCCAGTGACTCGTGTATAAGCTGAGGGGCATTTTCAGCACAAAAAAAGGTGCTGAAAATCTCGGCTTATACACAAGTATATATGGTAAATAACCCCAAGTGTAATAACCTGTCCTGGTATTGCAGACCCCCCAGTTCTCTAATAACCTTGGTCGCTCTTCTCTGCACCTGCTCCAGTTCAGCTATGTCTTTCTTATACACCAGAGACCAGAACTGTACACAGTATTCTAATTGTGGTCGCACCAGTGACTTGTATAGAGGTAAAATTATGTTCTCCTCATGAGCATCTATGCCTCTTTTAATGCATCCCATTATTTTATTTGCCTTGGCAGCAGCTGTGTGACATTGGCCACTAAATGTGAGTTTGTCGTCCACCCATACACCCAGGTCTTTTTCAGTGACAGTTTTGCCCAGTGTTTTACAATTAAGCACATAATCATACATATTGTTTGTTCTACCCAAGTGCATGACCGCACATTTATCCCCATTAAAGCTCATTTGCCATTTATCAGCCCAAGCTTCTAGTTTACATAAATCTTCCTGTAATATAAAATTGTCCTCCTCTGTATTTATTACCCTGCAGAGTTTAGTGTTATCTGCAAATATTGAAATACTACTCTGTATGCCCCTACAAGGTCATTAATAAACATGTTAAAGAGAAGCGGCCCCAATACTGACCCCTGTGGTACCCCACTGCTAACCGTGACCCAGTCCGAGTGTGCTCCATTAATAACCACCCTTTGTTTCCTATCCATGAGCCAGTTCTTAACCCACTTACACATATTTTCCCCTATCCCCATTGTTCTCATTTTATGTATCAACCTTTTGTGTGGCACCGTATCAAAAGCTTTGGAGAAATTCATTAACACCATGTCCACTGCGTTCCCTTGGTCCAGTCCGGGACTTACCCCTTCATAAAAGCTTATCAGATTAGTCTGACAAGAACGGTCCCTCGTAAACCCATGCTGATACTGTGTCATGAGGTTATTCAGCCTCAGATACTCCAATATAGTATCCCTTAAAAAACCCTCCAGGATTTTACCCACAGTAGATGTTAAGATCACTGGCCTATAATTTCCAGGTTCAGTTTTTGCCCCCTTTTTGAATATTGGTACCACATTTGCTATACGCCAGTCCTGTGGTACAGACCCCGTTATTATGGAATCTTTAAAGATTAAAAATAATGGTCTATCTATGACTGTACTTAATTCCTGCAGTACTCGGGGTGTATCCCATCCGGGCCCGGGGATTTGTCAATTTTAGTGATTTTTAGACGCCGCCGTACTTCCTGCTGGGTTAAGCAGGTGACATTTAATGGAGAATTTTTTTTATCACTGATCATGTTATCTGTCATGGGCTTTTCTTGTGTAAATACAGTTGAAAAAAAGTCATTTAGCATATTGGCTTTTTCCTCATCCTCATCCACCATTTCACCCAGACTATTTTTAAGGGGACCAACACTATCATTTTTTAGTTTCTTGCTATTTATGTAGTTAAAGAATATTTTGGGATTATTTTTAATTTCTCTTGCAATGAGTCTCTCTGTCTCAATCTTTGCTGTCTTGATTTGCTTTTTAGAGAATTTATTCAGTCTTATGTATTTATTAATGCCTCATCACTACCTACTTGCTTTAATTCCCTAAACGCTTTCTTTTTGTTCCTTATTGCGCCCCTTACAGCTCTATTTAGCCATAGTGGTTTCCTCCTAATTCTAGCATGTTTATTCCCATAGGGTATATACTGTGCACAGGTCCTATTCAGGATGTTAACCCCTCTCTGCCATCAGACGTACTATTCCGTCCATGTGACCCTGGACCTAATTCCCATGGACGGAATAGTACGTCATGGGCGATCAGCTGCGCTCCCGGGGGGAGCGCAGCTGATCGCCGCCGGGTGTCAGCTGATTATCACAGCTGACACCCGTGACTGTGTGTCGGGAGCGGTCACGGACCGCTCCCGGCACATTAACCCCTGGCACACCGCGATCAAACATGATCGCGGTGTACCCGGGGCACAGGGGAGGATCGCGCAGGGTGTGGGCTCCCTGCGCGCCCCCCTGAGACCCTCAGAGCAGCGCGATGTGTCGCGCTGTTCCGAGGGTCCGTCCTCCCTCCAGGTCCCCGGATCCAAGATGGCGCCGGGGTCCTGCAGGGAGGCGGCTTACTGAGGCACTGAGAAGCCCGCAGCACTGCCAGAGCGATCGCTGGTGTGACAGAGTGCTGTGCACACTGTCACACCAGCGATCTGCTGAAATACAGTGATGTCCCACCCTGGGACAAAGTAAAAAAGTAAATAAAATAAAAATAAAAAGTGGTAAAAAAAAATCATAAAAAAAAAAAATATTCCCCAATAAATTAATTCTTTCCTGTAAATAAAAAAAATAAAACAATAAAAGTACACATATTTGGTATCGCCGCGTCCGTAACGACCCCCCCTATAAAACTGTCCCACTAGTTAACCCCTTTAGTGAATGTGATGAACGGGCACACAGTCCGCCACACGGTAGCCCGGGGGTCACGGCTTGTGATCCCACCGCTGCCACCACATGTGATGGAACGTGCACACACACGACGGCTGCTGCCGTCCGACCCAGTAAACTGCAGGGATTTATAACTATCCCACTTCCACTTAGGAACTTGCAGCTCTCTGGCGCCCCCCTTACCCTCAGGTCAGTCAGGGAACTGCACCTAGGATAATTAGTCGCCAGACGGGTCACTTGGATGTGTGCTGGCTATTGGGCACGCTGCAGTGAGGGAATTATAATTACTCCTGGCTGCAGCCAGGCAGTACCCTTATAAACCCCGCTGCGTCACTGCCAGCGTCACCCAATAGATTAACACTTTACACCCCTTTCTTTTAGCTGCCACCAACTACGGCTTTTGATGAACAATTTATCAAGAGGGTCCGTAGCAACCCCAAAACAGTAGCGTAGTGCTTCAGGCACGTGCAAATTCGTTTATAGAGCAGGAGAAACAAACTAATAAATTTATAGGTTTATTCCTTAAAAACCAGGCAGTGCTTATATAATATAAAAAGATGTAACAAACTGAGACAATATCGTTATATACAGATGCAGTTATAAAATAAAATAGGATTAAGAATGAAAATCACTCACATGGTTGTTAGATCATTACAGGCAAGCCAGGCTGGGGGAAGGAGCCACACGTCATAGTTCATTGGGAGATCTCTTACTCAGGACATCCCAGCAGAAAGAATATCCCTAAGGAACTTCACTGTAAGACTTATGCATGTCAGCTTCTGACCTCACAAAAAGGGCTGGTCCTCTGGCCACCTCCCCTGGCTGCAAGCTATGGTTTGAGCTCTGCGATATCATAAGGTTCATAACTCGTCCTGTGAACCTATCAGAATAACGGCAGACCTATCAATGATCTCACTCTAGAATGACGGTTCCAATGAGCCCACACTTGGGTGGGCTAGTTCATGGGGCACCCGAGAATTCCATTTCTCGGGTTCTGTTGGAGTTACGGGTTTACCAGTACCACGGGAACGATGCCCGTCGGCGCATGGTTCAACACAGTAACTTTCGTGTTTCTAGCGAATGCTCCCACCGTGTTATTAACCAAAAAAGAATGAATTCTCCAAAATGGCTGCTATAGGACATTTGTAGGGTTTGCTAAGACAAAGGAAAATTCCTGAGGTGGGAGGGATGAGAGATCGAGTGCGCTGCAGAGAGAAGGAGGGAGGGGCACTTTGCCCTGTGCTTGCAAACAGTGGGGGTTTGTAGTTCTAGCAACAGCACAAGACATGAAGCTTGCAATATCATCACACCTCCCCCCTTTAGAGGGCGCTACGGAGGCATGACCTGTCGGTAATCCGACATGCGCACCTCAGCGGGTTCGCCACGTCCACTTTCTCGGGCTCTGGACTCATGGAACCCCCACCTACCCGGTGCCCCAGGTAGTGGACCTCCCTCATGCCCATCTGGCATTTTCCCGGCTTGATGGTCAGACCTGCCTGGTGAATACACTTGAGCACCTCCTGGAGATGCTGAAGGTGTTCCTCCCAGGTGGAACTGAAGACGGCAATGTCGTCCAGGTACGCCACAGCGTACTCCTCCAGTCCCTGAAGCAGGTGGTTGACCATCCGCTGAAAAGTGGCAGGGGCATTCTTCATGCCGAAAGGCATGACCGTGGACTCGTACAGTCCAAAAGGGGTGATAAAGGCAGATTTCTCCTGTGCCGCAGGGCTCAGGGGAATCTACCAGTATCCCCGGCTCAGATCCATAATGGATATGTACTTGGCATTCGCCAACCGCTCCAGCAGATCCTCGATGCGTGGCATTGGGTGCGCATCAGAGGTAGTGATGGCGTTGAGCCCCCTGTAGTCCACGCAGAACCGGGTGGTCCGATCCTTTTTTGGCACGAGAACTACAGGTGAGGCCCACGCGCTTTTGGACTGCCGGATCACCCCTAGCTGCAACATCTCATGGATCTCCTGGCGCATAATCTGCTGCACTTCCTCAGAGATCCGATAAGGTGTCCGCCGTAACGGGGCGTGATTCCCGGTGTCCACCTCGTGGACTGCCAACTCGGTCCTTCCGGGTCGGTTCGTGAACTCGGCCCGGAAGGGTTCCAGAGTGGTCAGCAACTGCAACCGCTGGGAGACGGTTAGCGAGGCATTTACCTCCATGTCCTCAATGGACCCATTGGCATTAGCTTGGGCCAGCATGTCTAGGAGGGGATCCTCTTCCCCGTCCTCGGGCAGATTGCAGACCGGTAGGACGCAGGCTTCACGTTCGTGATGGGCCTTCATCATGTTGACGTGAAAGGCCTTGCGCCTACCCTGAGTGTTGTCAAGCGTGACCACATAGGTGGCTGGGTTGAGCTGTTGGTGCACGACGTACGGGCCTTCCCAGGCTGCCTGAAGCTTATCCTTTGGTACGGGGACCAGCACCCACACCTTTTGACCCACCTGGTAGGTCCGCTCCCGGGCGTTCTGGTCGTACCAGTGCTTCTGGTCAGCCTGAGCCTGCGTCATGTTGTCATGCACCAACTGCTTCAAGGTCTGCATCTTGTCGCGGAAGCGCATGACATAATCCACGATGGACACTTTCGTGGGGTTTGGCTCATCTTCCCAGGATTCTCTTATCAACCCAAGGGGTCCCCGGACTCGCCTACCATACAGGAGCTCGAAGGGGGAGAACCCCGTCGAGGCCTGCGGGACTTCTCTGTAGGCAAATAGCAGGTGTGGGAGGTACCGCTCCCAATCGCGTCCCTGGGTCTCAACCAGCATGCGGAGCATCTGTTTGAGGGTACCGTTAAAGCGCTCACACAAACCATTGGTCTGTGGGTGATACGCACTCGATACCATACGCGTCACCTGCATTTTGCTGCAGAGAGCCCTCATTAGGCGAGACATAAATTGAGTCCCTTGATCGATAAGCATCTCCCTGGGAAATCCTACCCGTGAAAAGATGGTCACCAGTGCATCCGCCACCTTATCTGCCCTAGTTGAGGACAGAGCTACTGCCTCCGGGTACCGGGTAGCGTAGTCTACCACAGTAAGGATGTATTGCTTTCCAGAGCTGCTGGGGACGGCCAGCGGGCCCACAATGTCCACCGCGATCCTCTGGAAAGGCTCCTCTATCACTGGCAACGGGATCAGGGGAGCCTTAAGAGCAGGCCCCGCCTTCCCCACTCTTTAACAGGTGATACAGGAGCGGCAGTAGTTAGTCACATCTGTCCCCATCTTGGGCTAATAGAAGTGTTGAGACAGCCGTGCCTTAGTTTTGCTGATCCCCAAGTGTCCAGCGAGTGGAATCTCATGGGCAATCCTCAACAACTCACCTCGGAACTGGTGCGGGACGACCAGCTGTTTCCCCCTCAACCACTCCTTTTGGGAATCTCCGGGTACTGTCTCCCGGTACAACCTTCCTCGTTCCCAGAACACCCTCTCCTTATCAGTCACGGAGGTGGGCGTCTCGGCGAGGTGCCTCAAGTTCTCCAGGCTCGCATCTGAGTGCAGAGCGGCCTGGAACTCCTGGCTGGAGGCAGCCAGAAGTGACGTCAGGGTTCCTCCCTCACTGGGACCCTCTGGGACCGGCTCTGGGTCCACCTCTGGTTCAGTCTCTCCGGTAGCGGAGGAGGGTCCAGATGGCAGGGCGCTACCTGCGATCCGGGCACTCTGACTGCGGGTGACAGCAGCTACATATGCAGTCTCCCCGGGGATTTCTATAGACCCATCAGCCTGCGCTGCTATGGGCTCTACCTCCCCATCCACCCCCAACACTTCAGGAGCAGTGCTACTTATGGGCCAGTTACCTTCCTCGGTGGCACTGGTCAGTGTCATGGCGTCACCTTCCTCCCGGTTCCCATGCACCTCCCCATTTCCTTGAGCACTGTCGCTTGCTCCTGCTAGGGGTTCCTCAGCCGTCTCACTCCGCAGAGCGACGGGACTGAACGCTCCTGTACCTGTGGACACATCTACCACTTCAGAGAAAGGGTTAACAGATTCAGATGGCACAGATACATCACTATCAACATCAGTCCTAGGGAAAGAAAGGTTATCAGTTGCATCATCACTTCGCAAAGCATTAGCAGGTAACACAATCAGTTTCCCATCATCATCAACATCAACATCATGGTTAACGTTAACCTTATCATCAGATTGGGAAGGGGTGTCAGGGACATAGTACGCCACCATCCTCCCCAGATCAGTCCCCAATAAAACATCAGTGGGCAGGTTTTCGGACACCCCCACTTCCTTCACCCCGCTCCCGGTACCCCAGTCAATGAAAACTCGGGCTATCGGCAAGGGGTAGTGGACGCCCCCAATCCCTGTGACAGTTAAGGTTTTCCCCGGAATCAACTCTTCAGGGGCCGCCAGTTCGGGTCGGATGAGGGTTCGTTCAGCCCCGGTGTCCTTGAGGCCTGTAGCAAGACGGGCCCCCACGCGGACGGGCTGCACGTTGTCATCAACCCTCCCCACCACACCACCCACCAAAAGAACAGAGGCGTTGGGCCCGGAGGCCTTGGCTGGGGGGTTCTTCTGCCTCTCCGGACAGGTGGCGCTGATGTGACTAGTCCTTTTACAGGAGAAACACTGGCGGGGGTCTGATGTAGGCCTGGCGCTGGCAAAGGGGATAGTGCCTCCAGAGGGACGACTGGCAGGGGCACTGGGTTGGTTGCAGGCTTACCCCCTCCCCAGCGGGTGGTGACGGTCTTCCGCACCTCGGGTTTCCGGTTGGCCTCATAGCTGTCGGCGATCCGGGCTGTTGTGACCGCGTCCTCTGGTTCTCGGTCCAGGATGAACTGTCGGACCTCAGCTGGGCACAGATGCAGGAACTGGTCTTTGATCATCAGGTCTTTCAGCTCCGCATAGGTGTCAACTGACAGTCCCTGGATCCACTGGTCAAAGTGGTTCCTGAGTCCTTGCACCACATCGCTATAACTGTCGTGTGGGCCACGTTGGAGGTTCCGGAACTTCTTTCGGTATACCTCAGGGGTTAGCTGGTACTTGGCGATCAGGGCCTGCTTGATGGCCTCATAGTCACTGTCTTGATCTGGCGCGAGGGAAGCGAACGCCTCCAAAGCTTTGCCCTTTAGCCCGGGGGTCAAGTACCTGGCCCATTGGTCGGCAGGCAGCCGGTACTGTCTGCAGACTTTCTCAAAGGCCCGCAGAAAAGTGTCCAAGTCTCCGTCCCTTTCCAGCACGGGAAAGTGCTCCGGCCGGGGCTTGGGACTCTGAGTGCTGCTGGGCACACTGCCCTGAGCTGTGGAGGGCATTGCCCCTCGCTGGACCATCTCCAGCTCATGGGCTCTCTGCGCTTGGGCTTCCCGCTCGGCTCGGGCTCTCTCAGCCTCCCGCTCGGCTCTCTCAGCCTCTCGCTGGGCTTGGCGCTCGGCTCGGGCCTCCTGCTGGTATTGCTGAATCAGCTTCAGGCGCTCCCCCCGGTCGTCGGTGGGGAGTTCCTCCAGGGCCGCCTGCAGGTAAGGGTCCATCCCGCCCTGGTTGTAAGCCTGCAGGGTTTGGGCCTCTGCTGCCGCCCCACCTTGGCTTGGGCCGGCTTCTGTGCCCTCCTCGCTCTCAGCGTGGTCCTGTGGCATCAGGACCTTGATCAGTTGAGCTTTGGTTTGGCCCCTGGGGTCAAGGCCTCGGGAAATGCATATTCCAGCAAGAGTGTCCCTTTTCTGCAGTTTGTACCAACTTGCTCCTATTGTAGCCATGTTTGCCAAATAAAAGATAGGATAGAAAAACAAAGAGAAGGGAGGGGTAACCGCAAGTACACACAATTGTCTCAGGACTAATAAACACTGAGTCTGTTCTCCAAAACTTTAGTTGCAGGGTCGCTGAAGAACCGTGCAAGTTTTTTAGTGAATGGAATGATTGCTCAAACCAGATCACTAATGCTCTATAATCCCACTGCTCTGCCACCAAATTGTGATGAACGGGCACACAGTCCGCCACACGGTAGCCCGGGGGTCACGGCTTGTGATCCCACCGCTGCCACCACATGTGATGGAATGTGCACACACACGACGGCTGCTGCCGTCCGACCCAGTAAACTGCAGGGATTTATAACTATCCCACTTCCACTTAGGAACTTGCAGCTCTCTGGCGCCCCCCTTACCCTCAGGTCAGTCAGGGAACTGCACCTAGGATAATTAGTCGCCAGACGGGTCACTTGAATGTGTGCTGGCTATTGGGCACGCTGCAGTGAGGGAATTATAATTACTCCTGGCTGCAGCCAGGCAGTACCCTTATAAACCCCGCTGCGTCACTGCCAGCGTCACCCAATAGATTAACACTTTACACCCCTTTCTTTTAGCTGCCACCAACTACGGCTTTTGATGAACAATTTATCAAGAGGGTCCGTAGCAACCCCAAAACAGTAGCGTAGTGCTTC
The DNA here is from genome assembly GCA_033576555.1 of Oophaga sylvatica. NCBI lineage: Eukaryota > Metazoa > Chordata > Amphibia > Anura > Dendrobatidae > Oophaga > Oophaga sylvatica. The sequence goes on from JARQOD010002955.1 coordinate 25,311, forward strand.
AGGCACGTGCAAATTCGTTTATAGAGCAGGAGAAACAAACTAATAAATTTATAGGTTTATTCCTTAAAAACCAGGCAGTGCTTATATAATATAAAAAGATGTAACAAACTGAGACAATATCGTTATATACAGATGCAGGTATAAAATAAAATAGGATTAAGAATGAAAATCACTCACATGGTTGTTAGATCATTACAGGCAAGCCAGGCTGGGGTAAGGAGCCACACATCATAGTTCATTGGGAGATCTCTTACTCAGGACATCCCAGCAGAAAGAATATCCCTAAGGAACTTCACTGTAAGACTTATGCATGTCAGCTTCTGACCTCACAAAAAGGGCTGGTCCTCTGGCCACCTCCCCTGGCTGCAAGCTATGGTTTGAGCTCTGCGATATCATAAGGTTCATAACTCGTCCTGTGAACCTATCAGAATAACGGCAGACCTATCAATGATCTCACTCTAGAATGACGGTTCCAATGAGCCCACACTTGGGTGGGCTAGTTCATGGGGCACCCGAGAATTCCATTTCTCGGGTTCTGTTGGAGTTACGGGTTTACCAGTACCACGGGAACGATGCCCGTCGGCGCATGGTTCAACACAGTAACTTTCGTGTTTCTAGCGAATGCTCCCACCGTGTTATTAACCAAAAAAGAATGAATTCTCCAAAATGGCTGCTATAGGACTTTTGTAGGGTTTGCTAAGACAAAGGAAAATTCCTGAGGTGGGAGGGATGAGAGATCGAGTGCGCTGCAGAGAGAAGGAGGGAGGGGCACTTTGCCCTGTGCTTGCAAACAGTGGGGGTTTGTAGTTCTAGCAACAGGACAAGACATGAAGCTTGCAATATCATCACAGTGAACCCCTTAAAAAAAAAAAAAAGAAAACGAAGCAAAAAAATCAATGCTTTATCATCATACCGCTGAACAAAAAGTGGAATAACACGCGATCAAAAAGACCGATATAAATAATCATGGTACCGCTAAAAACGTCATCTTGTCCCGCAAAAAACGAGCCATCATACAGCATCATCAGTGAAAAAATAAAAAAGTTATAGCTCGCAGAATAAAGCGATGCAAAAATAATAATTTTTTATATAAAATTGTTTTCATTCTATAAAAGCGGCAAAACATAAAAAAAATGATATAAATGAGGTATCGCCATAATCGTACTGACCCGAAGAATAAAACTGCTTAATCAATTTTACCACACGCGGAACGGTACAAACGCCTCCCCCAAAAGAAATTCATGAATTGCTGATTTTTGTTCATTCTAACCTCCCAAAAATCGAAATAAAAAGCGATCAAAAAATGTCACGTGCTCAAAAATGGTACCAATAAAAACGTCACCTCGTCCCGCAAAAAATAAGACCTCACATGACTCTGTGGGCCAAAATATGCAAAAATTATAGCTCTCAAAATGTGGTGATGCAAAAAACTATTTTTTGCAATAAAAAGCGTCTTTTAGCGTGACAGCTGCCAATCATAAAAACCCGCTATAAATAGTAAATCAAACTCCCCTTTATCACCCCCTTAGTTAGGGAAAAATAGTAAAATTAAAAAAATGTATTTATTTCCATTTTCCCGTTAGGGTTAGGGTTGCGGCTAAAGTTAGGGTAAGTGTTGGCGCTAACGTTAGGATTAGGGTTGGGATTACGGTTAGGGGTGTGTTAGGGTTAGGTTTGTGGTTAGGGTTGGGACTAGGGTTAGGGGTGTGTTGAGGTTAGGGCTGGAGTTAGAATTGGAGGGTTTCTGCTGTTTAGGCACATCAGGGGCTCTCCAAATGTGACATGGCGTCTGATCTTAATTCCAGACAATTCTGCGTTGAAAAAATCAAACGGTGCTCCTTCACTTCTGAGCTCTGCCATGCGCCCAAACAGTAGTTTACTCCCGCATATGGGGTATCAGCGTACTCTGGACCACAAGAGTTATTGTGCAATTTGTCCTATTTCTCCTGTTACCCTTGGGAAAATAAAAAACTGGGGGCTACAAAATCATTTTTGTAAAAAAAAAAAAATGATTTTTTTGTTTTTTACGGCTGTATGTTATAAAACTTCTGTGAAGCACTTGGGGCTTCATAGCGCTCACCACACTTCTAGATAAGTTCCTTGTGGGGTCTATTTTCCAAAATAGGGTCACTTGTGGGGGGTTTCCACTGTTTAGGCGCATCAGGGGCTCTCAAAATGCGACATGACGCCCCCAGACCATTCCATCAAAGTCTGCAATCCAAAACGTCACTACTTCCCTTCCGAGCCCCGACGTGCTCCCATACAGTAGTTTACTCCCACATATTGGGTATCAGCGTACTCAGGACAAATTGGACAACAACTTTTGGGGTCCAATTTCTCCTGTTACCCTTGTGAAAATAAAATATTGGGGGCGAAAAAATCATTTTTGTAAAAATAAAAAGATTTTTTATTTTTACGGCTGTACGTTATAAACTTCTGTGAAGCACTTCGGGGTTCAAAGTGCTCACCACACATCTAGATAAGTTCCTTGTGGGGTCTATTTTCCAAAATGAGGTCACTTGTGGGGGGTTTCCACTGTTTAGGTGCACCAGGGGCTCTCCAAATGCGACATGACGCCCTCAGACCATTCCATCAAAGTCTGCAATCCAAAACGTCACTACTTCCCTTCCGAGCCCCGACGTGCGCCCATACAGTAGTTTACTCCCACATATTGGGTATCAGCGTACTCAGGACAAATTGGACAACAACTTTTGGGGTCCAATTTCTCCTGTTACCCTTGTGAAAATAAAATATTGGGGGCGAAAAAATCATTTTTGTAAAAAAAAAAAAGGATTTTTTATTTTTACGGCTGTACGTTATAAACTTCTGTGAAGCACTTTGGGGTTCAAAGTGCTCACCACACATCTAGATAAGTTCCTTGAGGGTTCTAGTTTCCAAAATGGTGTCATTTGTGGGGGGTTTCCACTGTTTAGGCAGATCAGGAGCTCTCCAAACACGACATGGCATCCAGCCAATTCTGCGTTGAAAAAGTCAAACGGCGCTCCTTCCCTTCCAAACTCTGCCATGCACCCAAACAGTGGTTTACTCCCACATATGGGGTATCAGCGCACTCAGGACAAATTGCACAATAACTTTTGGAGTCTTGTTACCCTTGGGAAAATAAAAATTGGGGTGAAAAGATCAATTTTGTGGAAAAAATTTGATTTTTTAATTTTACGGCTCTACGTTATAAACTTGTGTGAAGCACTTGGGGGTTCAAATTGCTCACCAAAGATCTAGATAAGTTCCTTAGGGGGTCTAGTTTCCCAAATGGGGTCACTTGTGGGGGTTTCCACTGTTTAGGCACAGCAGGGGCTCTCCAAATGCAACATGGTGTCCAATCTCAATTCCAGCCAATTTTGGTTGGAAAAAGTCAAATGGTACTCCTTCCATTCCGAGCTCTGCCATGCGCCCAAACAGTGGTTCCCCCCCACATATGGGGTATCAGCGTACTCAGGACAAATTGGACAACAAATTTTGTGGTCCAATTTCTCCTGTTACCCTTGGGAAAATAAAAAATTAGTGACTAAGAGATAATTTTTGTGGGAAAAAAATAGGATTTTTTATTTTCATGCCCGGGCATTATAAACTTGTGTGAAGCACTTGGGGGTTCAAAGTGCTCACCAAAGATCTAGATAAGTTCCTTAGGGGGTCTAGCTTCCAAAATGGGGTCACTTGTGGGGGGTTTCCACTGTTTAGGCTCATCTGGGGCACTACAAACGGAACATGACCCCCATCAATGTTTGCATTCCAAAACGTTACTGCTTCCTTTCCAAGCCCTGCCGTGCGCCCAAACAGTTTCCCCCCCCACATATGGGGTATCAGCGTACTCAGGACAAATTGGACAACAACGTTTGGGGTCCAATTTCCTTGGGAAAAATCAAAAATTTGGGACTAAAAAATCATTTTTGTGGAAAATTGTTTTTTTTTTTTTTTTTTTTTCACACCCAGGCATTATAAACTTTTGTGAAACACTTTGGGGTTCAAAGTGCTCACAACAGATCTAGATAAGTTCCTTAGGGGGTCTAGTTTCCAAAATGGTGTCACGTGTGGGGGGTTTCCACTGTTTAGGCATATCAGGGGCTCTCCAAACACGACATGGCGTCCAATCTCAATTCCAGCCAATTTTAGTTTGAAAAAGTCAAACGGCGCTCCTTCCCTTACGAGCTCTGCCGTGTGCCCAAACAGTGGTTTTCCCCCACATATGGTGTATTGGCGTACTCAGGAGAAATTGCACAACAACTTTATCTGCCCATTTTCTCTTTTTACCCTTGTGAAAATAAAAAAAAGTTTGTAAAAAATCATTTTTGTGGCTAAAAAGTTAAATATTAATTTTTTCCTTCCACGTTGCTTCAGCTCCTGTGAAGCACCTGAAGGGTTAATAAACTTTTTGAATGTGGTTTTGAATACCTTGAGGGGTGCAGTTTTTAGAATGGTGTCACTTTTGGGTATTTTCTGCCATATAGACCCTCAAAGTGACTTCAAATGTGAGGTGGTCCCTAAAAAAATGGCTTTGTAAATTTTGTTGTAAAAATGAGAAATCACTGGTCAACTTTTAACCCTTATAATTTCCTAACAAAAAAAAATTTTGGTTCCAAAATTGTGCTGATGTAAAGTAGACATGTGGGAAATGTTATTTCTTAACTATTTTGTGTGACTTATCTCTCTGTTTTAAGGGAAAAAAAATTCAAAGTTTGAAAATTGCAAAATTTTCAAAATTTTTGCTATATTTGCGTTTTTTTTCAAAATAAACACAAGGTATATCGAAGAAATTTTACCACTAACGTGAAGTACAATATGTCACGAGAAAACAATCTCAGAATCGCGAAGATCCGTTGAAGCGTTCCAGAGTTATAACCTCATAAAGAGACAGTGGTCAGAATTGTAAAAATTGGCCCGGTCATTAACGTGCAAACCACCCTTGGGGGTGAAGGGGTTAATAAACGTCTCCCATTTTCTTTGTGTATTTTTATGTCTCAGGATATCGTCCCAGTTTATTGCACTTAGGCCGGGATCACACATGCGAGACACACGGCCGAGTCTCGCATGTGAAATCCCAGCTCTGGCGCCGGCAGTCGGGAGTGGAGTGTGCGGCTGCATATAATTCTATGCAGCCGCTCGCTCCACTCCCGGGTGTTGGCACCAGAGCTGGGATTTCACATGCGAGACTCGGCCGTGTGTCTCGCATGTGTGATCCCGGCCTAAGATCATCTCTCATCAGTTGGAAATTTGCCTTCCTGAAGTTTAGTGTCCTTATAACCCCTCTACTACACATCTTATTAAAGGATACATGAAATCTTATTATTTTGTGATCACTATTATCCAATTGACCCCCAACCCTTATATTTGATATGTGGTCTGGCCTGTTGGATAATATTAGGTCTAGCAGTGCCCCCCCTCTTGTTGGGTCCTGAACTAGTTGTGAAAGAGAATTGTCTCTCATAGTTGCCAAAAACTTATTACCTTTGCTGGAACTACAGGTTTCTGTTCCCCAATGTATTTCAGGGTAGTTGAAGTCCCCCATAAAAATGATTTCTCCTTGAGTCGCTGCTTCATCTATTTGCTTTACGAGGATACACAGGTGTATATTATATTCCCTGAGCTTTATATACATGTCGATAACAGAGGAATGTACACATATTCCATATAAACAGATGTGCATTATATTCCCTGAGCTTTATAGATGGGGAATGAACATGAAATATATGTAAATAATAGGGGCATGAACACATATTCCATATAAACAGGTGTATATTATATTCCCTGAGCTTTATAGGAATGGAATGAAGATGAAATATATGTAAATAATAGGGGCATGAACACATCCCATATAAACAGTTGTATATTATATTCCCTGAGCTTTATAGGTGGGGAATGAACATGAAATATATGTAGATAATAGAGGAATGATCACATATCCCATATAAACAGGTGTATATTATATTCCCTGAGCTTTATAGGTGGGGAATGAACATGAAATATATGTAGATAATAGAGGAATGATCACATATCCCATATAAACAGGTGTATATTATATTCCCTGAGCTTTATAGGTGGGGAATGAAAATGTAATATACGTAGATAATAGAGGAATGAACACATATCCCATATAAACAGGTGTATATTATATTCCCTGAGCTTTATAGGTGGGGAATGAACATGAAATATATGTAGATAATAGAGGAATGATCACATATCCCATATAAACAGGTGTATATTATATTCCCTGAGCTTTATAGGTGGGGAATGAACATGAAATATATGTAGATAATAGAGGAATGATCACATATCCCATATAAACAGGTGTATATTATATTCCCTGAGCTTTATAGGTGGGGAATGAACATGAAATATATGTAGATAATAGAGGAATGATCACATATCCCATATAAACAGGTGTATATTATATTCCCTGAGCTTTATAGGTGGGGAATGAACATGAAATATATGTAGATAATAGAGGAATGATCACATATCCCATATAAACAGGTGTATATTATATTCCCTGAGCTTTATAGGTGGGGAATGAAGATGTAATATATGTAGATAATAGAGGAATGATCACATATCCCATATAAACAGGTGTATATTATATTCCCTGAGCTTTATAGGTGTGGAATGAAGATGTAATATATATGTAGATAATAGGGGAATGAACACATATCCCATATAAACAGGTATATATTATATTCCCTGAGCTTTATAGGTGTGGAATGAAGATGTAATATATGTAGATAATAGAGGAATGAACACATATCCCATATAAACAGGTATATATTATATTCCCTGAGCTTTATAGGTGGGGAATGAAGATGTAATATATATGTAGATAATAGGGGAATGAACACATATCCCATATAAACAGGTATATATTATATTCCCTGAGCTTTATAGGTGTGGAATGAAGATGTAATATATGTAGATAATAGAGGAATGAACACATATCCCATATAAACAGGTATATATTATATTCCCTGAGCTTTATAGGTGGGGAATGAAGATGTAATATATATGTAGATAATAGGGGAATGAACACATATCCCATATAAACAGGTGTATATTATATTCCCTGAGTTTGATAATTTTTCAAATTTAACAGGTTTGGCAAGAAAACACAATGCCACATGTCAAATTATCCCATGTCTAATGGCACCTAGCCCTTCTAATTTTCAGCACTAACAATTACATAATGTGGGGGTTTTCCATTTCTATTTGCCTCTTGGGATTAGCCACCTTGTGATGCAGAGGTGCTCACATCCTACCCCGCTAAACCTCATTTTAGAGCTGAGCCGAGAAGAGCTGAGGCTAAGCACCAGAATTGGTGCATATAATGAATGCACCATTTCTGGGGCGAATGGGGGCTGGTCTTTTTAGGCTGGGAAGGGACAATTATCCACGGACCCTTCCTGCCTATTAATATCAGCCCATAGCTATCTGCTTAGCCTTTGTTGAATATTAACCCCTTAACGACTGCTATGTTCATTCACCTATTATCTACATACAGGTCCTTCTCAAAAAATTAGCATATAGTGCTAAATTTCATTATTTTTCATAATGTAATGATTACAATTAAACTTTCATATATTTTAGATTCATTACACACCAACTGAAATTTGTCAGGTCTTTTATTGTTTTAATACTCATGATTTTGGCATACAACTCCTGATAACCCAAAAAACCTGTCTCAAAAAATTAACTTTTCAACCGTCCAATAAAATAAAAGTGTTTTTTAAAAACAAACAAAAAAAACCATCAAATAATAAAGTTCAGTTATGCACTCAATACTTGGTCGGGAATCCTTTTGCAGAAATGACTGCTTCAATGCGGCGTGGCATGGAGGCAATCAGCCTGTGACACTGCTGAGGTGTTATGGAGGCCCAGGATGCTTCGATAGCGGCCTTAAGCTCATCCAGAGTGTTGGGTCTTGCGTCTCTCAACTTTCTCTTCACAATATCCCACAGATTCTCTATGGGGTTCAGGTCAGGAGAGTTGGCAGGCCAATTGAGCACAGTAATACCATGGTCAGTAAACCATTTACCAGTGGTTTTGGCACTGTGAGCAGGTGCCAGGTCGTGCTGAAAAATGAAATCTTCATCTCCATAAAGCATTTCAGCCGATGGAAGCATGAACTGCTCCAAAATCTCCTGATAGCTAGCTGCATTGACCCTGCCCTGTTATGTTTCGGTAGCTGAGGAGAGCAGGCAAAAAGGCAATACACCAGAGCAGTTGGAATCTATGAGATTGCAGTACCCTGACTAACCACCACAACTAGAGGCAGCCGTGGAGCGTTCCTACGTTGGTCCTAGACGCCTCGTCACAGCCTGAGAAACTAACTACACCTAAAGACAGAAACAGGAAAGCTATCTGCCCCGGAGCAGAACCCCAAAGATAATAGAAAGCCCCCAAACATGTAATGGCGGTTAGACAAGAGGAAATACTGACACAGAAAGAAAATAGTATGAGCAAACGCTGGGGCCCAAACTATCTAAATAGAAAAGGATAGGAAGGGTACTTACTGCAATCCCAGAAAACCCTGAAAAGCACCAACTCTACTAATTTCAAAATCACCTGAGATCACACGACCTCTACCACCTAAATTAGTTCTCTGGTGTAACAAAATCAGAACAGCAGCCACTGAAAAAACTGGAAAAAGCAAAAGAACAAAACTCAGTGGCTGAACTAAACTGAGAGGGCAGAAGCCCCCGGAGGGGACCCAGAAGGCCCCAAAGAAGTGCAGGACAAAATGCAAAAATATAGCAAAAACACAAAAGAAGACAAAGTCTTATCTGTTAGCAGGAGATGCAGACACGACACAGCAGGCTACAAGGGAAACTGGAATGAAGGATTCAGACCAGAACAATTGATCACCGGCAACCCTGATGGGAAAATGACTCCCTTATATAAGACCAGTCCTCACAATCTTCACTAGCACCGCTTGTAACCACCAGAGGGAGCCTCTGCTCAGAAGTCATCTCAAACCCATTCACAACAGTACCCCCCCCTTGAGGAGGGGTCACCGAACCCTCATTTGAGCAACCAGGTCGGTCAGGATGAGTTCTATGATACGCACGGATAAGTCTCCTAGCATGGATGTCCGAAGCAAACACCCAAGAATTGTCTTCCTGACCATAACCTCTCCATTTAACCAAATACTGGAGTTTCCGTCTAGAAAAACGAGAATCCAATATTTTCTCAACCACATACTCCAGATTGCCCTCAACCAAAACAGGGTCAGGAGGCACAGCAGCAGGAACCACTGGCTCAACAAACCTCTTCAACAAGGACTTGTGGAACACGTTATGGATCTTAAATGTCCCTGGAAGAAGCAAACGAAAAGAAACAGGATTAATAATCTCCATGATCTTATAAGGTCCAATGAACCTAGGCTTACATTTAGGAGATGCTACTCTCATAGGAATATTCTTTGAGGACAACCAGACCAAGTCCCCCACTTTAAACCGAGGACCATCAGTCCTATGCCGGTTAGCAAACCGCTGGGCCTTCTCCTGAGAGAGGGACAACCTCTCCACTACCTGGTCCCAAATCTGTTGCATACGCTCCACAACAGAGTCAACACCTGGACAGACAGAAGCCTCCGTCTGTCCTGAAGAAAATCGAGGGTGAAACCCAGAATTACAGAAAAACGGAGACATCAAAGTGGCAGAGCTAGCCCTATTATTAAGAGCAAACTCAGCCAAAGGCAAAAAAGAGACCCAGTCATCCTGATCAGCAGACACAAAGCATCTTAGATAAGTCTCCAATGTCTGGTTTGTTCTCTCAGTTTGACCATTGGTCTGAGGATGAAATGCCGAGGAGAAAGACAATTGAACACCCAGTTTAGAACAAAAAGTCCTCCAAAATCTGGAAACAAACTGGACTCCTCTGTCAGACACAATGTTCTCAGGAATGCCGTGTAAACGAACCACGTGCTGAAGGAACAACGGCACCAATTCAGAGGAGGAAGGCAACTTAGGTAATGGCACAAGATGTATCATTTTGGAAAACCTATCACAAATTACCCAGATGGTGGTCATTCTCTGAGAAACAGGAAGATCGGAAATGAAATCCATAGAGATATGGGTCGATGGTCTCTTGGGCACAGGCAATGGCATCAACAAACCACTAGAGCGAGAGCAAGGCTTGGAGCGAGAGCAAGTCCCGCAGGACTGCACAAATTCCCTGACATCACGAGACAAGGTAGGCCACCAAAAGGACCGACTAACCAAGTCTCTGGTACCAAAAATTCCGGGATGCCCAGCCAATGCGGAACAATGAATCTCAGACATCACACTCTTTTTCCATTGATCGGGGACAAACAATTTTCCAACAGGGCAGCGCTCGGGCCTATCCTCCTGACACCCCTCCAGAGCAAGTCTCAAATTGGGCGAGATGGCGGAAATAACTACACCCTCTTTCAAAATAACAGAAGGATCAGATAACTCAGGAGAGTCCGCAAGGAAACTCCTCGAGAGGGCATCCGCCTTAACATTCTTAGTGCCAGGAAGAAAGGAAACCACAAAATTAAAACGTGTGAAAAACAAGGCCCACCTGGCCTGTCTAGGATTGAGTCGCTTGGCAGACTCCAGATAGACCAGATTCTTATGGTCCGTAAGGACCACCACCTGATGTTTGGCTCCCTCCAGCCAATGTCTCCACTCTTCAAAAGCCCACTTCATGGCCAACAACTCGCGATTACCCACGTCATAATTACGTTCAGTAGGAGAAAATTTTCGAGAGAAAAAGGCACAAGGGTTACTTTTAGAGGTCTCTGCATCTTTTTGGGACAAAACGGCACCTGCCCCAATTTCAGAGGCATCAACCTCCACCTGAAATGGCAGAGAAACATCAGGCTGCCGTAGAACAGGAGCAGAAGTGAATCTCTGCTTAAGTTCCTGAAATGCAGAGACTGCCTCAGGAGGCCAATTCACCACATCAGAACCCTTTCTGGTCAAATCAGTTAATGGTTTAACAATAACCAACCGAGAAATTACCAATAAATTTACGATAAAAATTGGCAAAACCCAAAAATCTCTGAAGAGCCTTTAATGAAGTAGGTTGGACCCAATCACAGATGGCCTGAACCTTGACCGGGTCCATTTCAATAACAGATGGGGACAAAATGAATCCCAGAAATGAGATCCTCTGTACGCCAAAAAGACACTTTGATCCCTTCACATACAGAGCATTCTCTCTCAAAATCTGGAATACAGTTCGAACATGTTTCACATGAGAGTCCCAGTCATTAGAAAAAATCAAGATATCATCCAAATAAACAATCAGAAATTTATCCACAAAATCCCTGAAAATGTCATTCATGAAGGACTGGAAGACGGAAGGAGCATTAGTGAGCCCAAAGGGCATCACTAGGTACTCAAAATGCCCTTCAGGGGTATTGAATGCCGTCTTCCAGTCATCCCCGTGCTTAATGCGAATAAGGTTATACGCCCCCCTGAGGTCAAGCTTGGTAAACCAAGTAGCGTTTTTCACCCTGGAAAACAGGTCAGAAATCAAGGGTAATGGGTATTGATATTTCACAGTAATATTGTTCAAGAGACGATAATCAATACACGGCCTTAATGAACCATCTTTTTTGGCCACAAAGAAAAAACCGGCACCTAAGGGTGAAGAGGATGGTCTGATATGACCCTTCTCCAATGATTCCTTGATATAAGACCGCATAGCGTCATGTTCAGGTACAGACAAGTTAAAAAGGCGACCTTTAGGGAATTTACTACCCGGCACTAATTCAATAGCGCAGTCATAGCTCCTATGGGGAGGCAAGGATGCAGATTTACTTTCGCTAAACACATCAGAAAAATCAAACAAAAAGTCAGGAACATCCTGAGCCTGGGGGAGGCAGAAAAAAACAGGAGTGTTGGTATTAACACATTGGCAGTCCCAACTGGTTACAGACACAGATTTCCAATCCAAAACAGGATTATGAGACTGTAACCAAGGGAAACCCAGCACGATAATGTCATGCAGATTATATAGAACCAAAAATTTGCAGCACTCCTGGTGATCAGGTTCAACCCTCATTATCACCTGAGTAGAAAACTGGGGTTTATTCTCAGCCAAAGGGTAGAATCGATCCCCAGTAGGGGAATAGACTTCTGTAGGGGTATCAAGGGAAACCCACAACGTTTAGCAAAATCATAATCCATCAGGTTAATAGCTGCTCCAGAATCAACGAAAGCCTGAGCAGAAAATGAGGACAGAGAGCATATCAGAGTGACAGTTAATAAAAACTTAGTCTGAACACTACCCAAGACAACTGAGCGTGCAAAACGTCTTCCCCGCTTAGGGCAGACTGAAATAGCATGAGAGGCATCACCACAGTAGAAACATAACCCATTGCGCTTTCGAAACTCATGACGCTGTGCCCCAGACACCACTCTATCACACTGCATGAGTTCAGAAGCTGGTTCACAAGGCAACACCATTCCACGCATACTTCTCCGCTCACGCAAACGTCTGTCAATTTGAATCGCTAATGACATAGAATCATTGAGACCAGAGGGGACAGGGAATCCCACCATAACATCCTTTACATTATCTGACAGACCCTTCCGGAAAAGGGCCGCCAAAGCGTCATCATTCCATTTGGTCAGGACTGCCCACCTATGGAATCTCTGACAGTATAACTCAGCGTCATCAAGCCCCTGATTTAATGCCAACAAGGTTTTTTCAGCTTGATCAGTGACATTAGGCTCATCGTACAATAACCCCAAAGCCTGAAAAAACGCATCAACATCACTCAAAACAGGATCCCCAGGTATCAGGGAAAAAGCCCAATCCTGAGGATCGCCGCGCAGGAGAGAGATGATAATTTGAACCTGCTGCGCTGCGTTTCCTGAGGACTTAGATTTTAAGGCAAAAAACAATTTACAATTATTTTTGAAATTCTGAAACTTAGCTCGATCCCCCAAAAACAAATCTGGCATGGGGATCCTAGGTTCCACAACAGGCAACCTAGCAAGATATGCAGCAATACTCTGAACCTCAGTGGCAAGCTGATCCACACGGCCAGACAACCGTGCAAACTCCATTGGGAGAAAAGATCCTCCCCAGCACCCAGAGATACAGAGGGAAAAAAAAAAAAAAAAAAATTCAACAAACAGAAAAATATCTCTGACAACTCTGACAACCTTTTTTTTTTTTCACAATATTTTTCCCTTCTGTGAGTACCATACAATTTTCAATTTTTTTGGCCGGTGATACTGTTATGTTTCGGTAGCTGAGGAGAGCAGGCAAAAAGGCAATACACCAGAGCAGTTGGAATCTATGAGATTGCAGTACCCTGACTAACCACCACAACTAGAGGCAGCCGTGGAGCGTTCCTACGTTGGTCCTAGACGCCTCGTCACAGCCTGAGAAACTAACTACACCTAAAGACAGAAACAGGAAAGCTATCTGCCCCGGAGCAGAACCCCAAAGATAATAGAAAGCCCCCAAACATGTAATGGCGGTTAGACAAGAGGAAATACTGACACAGAAAGAAAATAGTATGAGCAAACGCTGGGGCCCAAACTATCTAAATAGAAAAGGATAGGAAGGTACTTACTGCAATCCCAGAAAACCCTGAAAAGCACCAACTCTACTAATTTCAAAATCACCTGAGATCACACGACCTCTACCACTTAAATTAGTTCTCTGGTGTAACAAAATCAAAACAGCAGCCACTGAAAAAACTGGAAAAAGCAAAAGAACAAAACTCAGAAGGCCCCCAAAGAAGTGCAGGACAAAATGCAAAAATATAGCAAAAACACAAAAGAAGACAAAGTCTTATCTGTTAGCAGGAGATGCAGACACGACACAGCAGGCTACAAGGGAAACTGGAATGAAGGATTCAGACCAGAACAATTGATCACCGGCAACCCTGATGGGAAAATGACTCCCTTATATAAGACCAGTCAGTAACACCTGATTCCCAGTCCTCACAATCTTCACTAGCACCGCTTGTAACCACCAGAGGGAGCCTCTGCTCAGAACTCATCTCAAACCCATTCACAACACTGCCCTTGATGATACACAGTGGACCAACACCAGCAGCTGACATGGCACCCCACACCATCACTGACTGTGGGTACTTGACACTGGACTTCAGGCATTTTGGCATTTCCTTCTCCCCAGTCTTCCTCCAGACTCTGGCACTTTGATTTCCGAATGACATGCAAAATTTGCTTTCATCTGAAAAAAGTACTTGGGACCACTTAGCAACAGTCCAGTGCTGCTTCTCTGTAGCCCAGGTCAGGCGCTTCTGCCGCTGTTTATGGTTCAAAAGTGGCTTTACCTGGGGAATGCGGCACCTGTAGCCCATTTCCTGCACACGCCTGTGCACGGTGACTCTGGATGTTTCTACACCAGACTCAGTCCACTGCTTCCTCAGGTCCCCCAAGGTCTGGAATCGGTCCTTCTCCACAATCTTCCTCAGGTCCGGTCACCTCTTCTCGTTGTACAGCGTTTTCTGCCACATTATTTCCTTCCAACAGACTTCCCATTGAGGTGCCTTGATACAGCACTCTGGGAACTGCCTATTTATTGAGAAATTTCTTTCTGGGTCTTACCCTCTTGCTTGAGCGTGTCAATGATGGCCTTCTTGACATCAGTCAGGTCGTTAGTCTTACCCATGATGGGGGTTTTGAGTAATGAACCAGGCAGGGAGTTTTTAAAAGCCTCAGGAATCTTTTGCATGTGTTTAGAGTTAATTAGTTGATTCAGAAGATTAGGGTAATAGCTCGTTTAGAGAACCTTTCTTGATATGCTAATTTTTTGAGACAGGTTTTTGGGTTATCAGGAGTTGTATGCCAAAATCATCAGTATTAAAACAATAAAAGACCTGACAAATTTCAGTTGGTGTGTAATGAATCTAAAATATATGAAAGTTTAATTGTAATCATTACATTATGGAAAATAATGAAATTTAGCACTATATGCTAATTTTTTCAGAAGGACCTGTATATTTCATCTTCATTCCCCATCTATAAAGCTCAGGGAATATAATATACACCTGTTTATATAGGATATGTGTTCATTCCTCTATTATCTACACATATTTCATGTTAATTCCCCACTTATAAAGCTCAGGGAATACAATATACACCAGTTTATATGGGATATGTGTTCATTCCCCTATTATCTACATATACTACATGTTCATTCTCCACCTATAAAGCTCAGGGAATATAATATACACCTGTTTATATGGGATATGTGTTCATTCTCCTATTATCTACGTATATTTCATCTTCATTCCCCACCTATAAAGCTCAGGGAATATAATATACACCTGTTTATATGGGATATGTGATAATTCCCCCATTATCTACATAAATTTTATCTTCATTCCCCACCTATAAAGCTCAGGGAATATAATATACACCTGTTTATATGGGATATGTGATAATTCCCCCATTATCTACATATTTTCATCTTAAGTCCCCACCTATAAAGCTCAGGGAATATAATATACACCTGTTTATATGGGATCTGTGTTCATTCCCCAATTATCTACATATATTTCATCTTCAGTCCCCACCTATAAAGCTCAGGGAATATAATATACACCTGTTTATATGGGGTCTGTGTTCATTCCCCAATTATCTACATATATTTCATCTTCAGTCCCCACCTATAAAGCTCAGGGAATATAATATACACCTGTTTATATGGGATATGTGTTCATTCCCCTATTATCTACATATATTTCATCTTCATTCCCACCTATAAAGCTCAGGGAATATAATATACACCTGTTTATATGGGATATGTGTTCATTCCTCTATTATCTACATATATTTCATCTTCATTCCCCACCTATAAAGCTCAGGGAATATAATATACACCTGTTTATATGGGATATGTTTCATTCCCTATTATTACATATATTTCATGTTCATTCCCCACCTATAAAGCTCAGGAAATTAATATACACCTGTTTATATGGGATATGTGTTCATTCCCTATTATCTACATATATTTATGTTCATTCCCCATCTATAAAGCTCAGGGAATATAATATACACCTGTTATATGGGATATGTGTTCATTCTCTATTATCTACATATATTTCATTCATTCCCCACCTATAAAGCTCAGGGAATATAATATACACCTGTTTATATGGGATATGTGTTCATTCCCCATTATCTACATATATTTCATTTCATTCCCCACTATAAAGCTCAGGGAATATAATATACACCTGTTTATATGGATATGTGTTCATTCCCTATTATCTACATATATTTCATCTTCATTCCCCACCTATAAAGCTCAGGGAATATAATATACACCTGTTATAATGGGATATGTGTTCATTCCCTATTATTACATATATTTCATCTTCATTCCCCACTATAAAGCTCAGGGAATATAATATACACCTTTTATATGGATATGTGTTCATTCCTCTATTATCTACATATATTTCATGTTCATTCCCCACTATAAAGCTCAGGGAATATAATATACACCTGTTTATATGGATATGTGTTCATTTCCCCTATTATCTACATATATTTCATCTTCATTCCCACCTATAAAGCTCAGGGAATAAATATACACCTGTTTATATGGATATGTGTTCATTCCCCATTATCTACATATATTTCATCTTCATTCCCACCTATAAAGCTCAGGGAATATAATATACACCTGTTTATATGGGATATGTGTTCATTCCCTATTATCTACATATATATTCATGTTCATTCCCACCTATAAAGCCAGGGAATATAATATACACCTGTTATATGGGATATGTGTTATTCTCTATTATCTATATATTTACATGTTCATTCCCCACCTATAAAGCCAGGGAATATAATATACACCTGTTTATATGGGATTGTGTTCATTCCCCTATTATCTACATATATTCATCTTCATTCCCACTCTATAAAGCTCAGGGAATATAATATACACCTGTTTATATGGGATATGTGTTCATTCCCCTATTATCTACATATATTACATTCTTCATTCCCCATCTATAAAGCTCAGGGAATATAATATACACCTGTTTATATGGGATATGTGTTCATTCCCCTATTATCTAATATATTTCATCTCATTCCCCACCTATAAAGCTCAGGGAATATAATATACACCTGTTTATATGGGATATGTGTTCATTCCCTATTATCTACATATATTCATTTCATTCCCACCTATAAAGCTCAGGGAATATAATATACACCTGTTTATATGGGATATGTGTTCATTCCCTATTATCTACATATATTTCATCTTCATTCCCCACCTATAAAGCTCAGGGAATATAATATACACCTGTTTATATAGGATATGTGTTCATTCCCTATTATCTACATATATTCATTTCATTCCCCACCTATAAAGCTCAGGGAATATAATATACACCTGTTTATATGGATATGTGTTCATTCCCCTATTATCTACATATATTCATTTCATTCCCCACCTATAAAGCTCAGGGAATATAATATACACCTGTTTATATAGGATATGTGTTCATTCCCTATTATCTACATATATTCATTTCATTCCCCACCTATAAAGCTCAGGGAATATAATATACACCTGTTTATATGGATATGTGTCATTCCTCTATTATCTACATATATTTCATGTTCATTCCCCACCTATAAAGCTCAGGAATATAATATACACCTGTTTATATGGGATATGTGTTCATTCCCTATTATCTACATATATTTCATGTTCATTCCCCACCTATAAAGCTCAGGAATATAATATGCACCTGTTATATGGGATATGTGTTCATTCCTCTATTATCTACATATATTTCATGTTCATTCCCCACCTATAAAGCTCAGGAATATAATATCACCTGTTTATATGGAATGTGTTCATTCCCTATTATCTACATATATTCATTTCATTCCCCATCTATAAAGCTCAGGAATATAATATACACCTGTTTATATGGGATATGTGTTCATTCCCCTATTATCTACATATATTACATCTTCATCCCCACTATAAAGCTCAGGGAATATAATATACACCTGTTTATATGGGATATGTGTTCATTCCCCTATTATCTACATATATTACATCTTCATTCCCCACTATAAAGCTCAGGGAATATAATATACACCTGTTTATATGGATATGTGTTCATTCCCTATTATCTACATATATTTCGTTCATTCCCCATCTATAAAGCTCATGGAATATAATATACACCTGTTTATATGGGATATGTGTTCATTCCCCTATTATCTACATATATTACATCTTCATTCCCCACTATAAAGCTCAGGGAATATAATATACACCTGTTTATATGGGATATGTGTTCATTCCCTATTATCTACATATATTACATCTTCATTCCCCATCTATAAAGCTCAGGGAATATAATATACCCTTTTATATGGATATGTGTTCATTCCCTATTATCTACATATATTTCATGTCATTCCCCACTTATAAAGCTCAGGGAATATAATATACACCTGTTTATATGGGATATTGTTCATTCCCCTATTATCTACATATATTCATGTTCATTCCCCACCTATAAAGCTCAGGGAATATATATACACCTGTTTATATGGGATATGTGTTCATTCCCCATTATACATATATTTCATGTTCTTCCCACCTATAAAGCTCAGGGAATATAATATACACCTGTTTATATGGGATATGTGTTCATTTCCTATTATCTACATATATTTCATGTTCATTCCCACTATAAAGCTCAGGGAATATAATATCACCTGTTTATATGGGATATGTGTTCATTCCTCTATATTACATATATTTATGTTCATTCCCCACCTATAAAGCTCAGGAATATAATATACACCTGTTTATATGGATATGTGTTCATTCCCTATTATCTACATATATTCATTTCATTCCCCACTATAAAGCTCAGGGAATATAATATACACCTGTTTATATGGGAAAAAAAAAAAAAAAAAAAAAAAAAAAATCCCCTATTATTATATATTTCATGTTCATTCCCCACTATAAAGCTCAGGGAATAAATATACACCTGTTTATATGGGATATGTGTTCATTCCTCTATTATCTACATATATTTCAGTTCATTCCCCACACTATAAAGCTCAGGGAATATAATATACACACCTGTTTATATGGATATGTGTTCATTCCCTATTATCTACATATATTTCATGTTCATCTCCACTATAAAGCTCAGGGAATATAATATACACCTGTTTATATGGGATATGTGTTCATTCCTCTATTATCTACATATATTTCATCTTCATTCCCCACCTATAAAGCTCAGGGAATATAATATACACCTGTTTATATGGGATATGTGTTCATTCCTCTATTATCTACATATATTACATCTTCATTCCCCACCTATAAAGCTCAGGGAATATAATATACACCTGTTTATAATGGGATATGTGTTCATTCCTCTATTATCTACATATATTTCATCTTCATTCCCCACCTATAAAGCTCAGGGAATATAATATACACCTGTTTATATGGGATATGTGTTCATTCCCCTATTATCTACATATATTTCATGTTCATTCCCCACCTATAAAGCTCAGGGAATATAATATACCACCTGTTTATATGGGATATGTGTTCATTCCTCTATTATCTACATATATTTCATGTTCATTCCCCACTATAAAGCTCAGGGAATATAATATACACCTGTTATATGGGATATGTGTTCATTCCCCTATTATCTACATATATTTCATTTCATTCCCCACCTATAAAGCTCAGGAAATAATATACACCTGTTTATATGGATATGTGTTCATTCCTCTATTATCTACATATATTTTATGTTCATTCCCCACTATAAAGCTCAGGGAATATAATATACACCTGTTTATATGGGATATGTGTTCATTCCTCTATTATCTACATATATTTCATCTTCATTCCCCACCTATAAAGCTCAGGGAATATAATATACACCTGTTTTATATGGGATATGTGTTCATTCCCTATTATCTACATATATTTCATCTTCATTCCCCACCTATAAAGCTCAGGGAATATAATATACACCTGTTTATATGGGATATGTGTTCATTCCTCTATTATCTACATATATTTCATCTTCATTCCCCACCTATAAAGCTCAGGGAATATAATATACACCTGTTTATATGGGATATGTGTTCATTCCCTATTATTTACATATAATTCATCTTCATTCCCCATCTATAAAGCTCAGGGAATATAATATACACCTGTTTATATAGGATATGTGTTCATTCCCTATTATCTACATATATTTCATGTTCATTCCCCATCTATAAAGCCAGGGAATATAATATACACCTGTTTATATGGGATCTGTGTTCATTCCCTATTATCTACATATACTATATGTTCATTCTCCACCTATAAAGCTCAGGGAATATAATATACACCTGTATATATGGGATATGTGTTCATTCCTCTATTATCTACATATACTATATGTTCATTCTCCACCTATAAAGCTCAGGGAATATAATATACACCTGTTTATATGGGATATGTGTTCATTCCTCGATTATCTACATACAGTTATATGAAAAAGTTTGGGCACCCCTATTAATCTTAAGCTTAATGTTTTATAAAAATTGGTGTTTTTGCAACAGTTATTTCAGTTTGATATATCTAATAACTATTGGACACAGTAATGTTTCTGCCTTGAAATGAGGTTTATTGTACTAACAGAAAATGTGCAATCTGCATCCAAACAAACTTTGACAGGTGCATAAGTATGGGCACCTCACCAGAAAAGTGACATTAATATTTACTAGATCCTCCTTTTGCAGAAATAACAGCCTCTAGTCGCTTCCTGTAGCTTTTAATGAGTTCCTGGATGAAGGTATTTTTGACCATTCCTCTTTACAAAACAATTTCAGTTCAGTTAAGTTTGATGGTCGCCGAGCATGGACAGCCCTCTTCAAATGATCCCACAGATGTTCAATGATATTCAGGTCTGGGGACTGGGATGGCCATTCCAGAACATTGTAATTGTTCCTCTGCATGAATGCATGAGTAGATTTGGAGCGGTGTTTTGGATCATTGTCTTGCTGAAAGATCCATCCCCTGTGTAACTTCAACTTTGTCACTGATTCTTGAACATTATTGTCAAGAATCTGCTGATACCGAGTGGAATCCATGCGTCCCTCAACTTTAACAAGATTCCCGGTGCCGGCATTGGCCACACAGCCCCAAAGCATGATGGGACCTCCACTAAATTTTACTGTGGGTAGCAAGTGTTTTCTTGGAATGCTGTGTTTTTTTGACGCCATGCATAACGCCTTTTTGTATGACCAAACAACTCAATCTTGGTTTCATCAGTCCACAGGACCTTCTTCCAAAAAGAAATTGGCTTCTCCAAATGTGCTTTTGCATACCTCAGCCGACTCTGTTTGTGGCGTGCTTGTAGAAACGGCTTCTTTCACATCACTCTCCCATACAGCTTCTCCTTGTGCAAAGTGCGTTGTATAGTTGACCGATGCACAGTGACACCATCTGCAGCAAGTTGATGCTGCAGCTCTCTGGAGGTGGTCTGAGGATTGTCCTTGACTGATCTCACCATTCTTCTTCTCTGCCTTTCTGATGTTTTTCTTGGCCTGCCACTTCTGTCCTTAACAAGAACTGTCCCTGTGTTCTTCCATTTCCTTACTATGTTCCTCACAGTGGAAACTGACAGGTTAAATCTCTGAGACAGCTTTTTGTATCCTTCCCCTGAACAACTTTGTTGACTAATCTTTGTTTTCAGATCATTTGACAGTTGTTTTGAGGAGCCCATGATGCCACTCTTCAGAGGAGATTCAAACAGGAGAACAACTTGCAAGTGGCCACTTTAAGTAGCTTTTCTCATGATTGCATACACCTGGTTATGAAGTTCAAAGCTCAATGAGGTTACAAAACCAAAAAAAGTGCTTTAGTAAGTCAGTAAAAAGTAGGTAGGAGTATTTAACACAAGAAAATGATAAGGGTGCCCATACTTATGCACCTGTCAAATTTTGTTTGAATGCAGATTGCACATGTTCTGTTAGCCCCTTCATGACCCAGCCTATTTTGACCTTAAAGACCTTGCCATTTTTTGCAATTCTGACCAGTGTCCCTTTATGAGGTACCGTAATAACTCAGGAACGCTTCAACGGATCCTAGCGATTCTGAGATTGTTTTTTCGTGACATATTGGGCTTCATGTTAGTGGTAAATTTAGGTCGATAATTTTTGCGTTTATTTGTGAAAAAAATGGAAATTTGGCGAAAATTTTGAAAATTTTGTAATTTTTAAATTTTGAATTTTTATTCTGTTAAACCAGAGAGTTATGTGGCACAAAATAGTTAATAAATAACATTTCCCACATGTCTACTTTACATCAGCACAATTTTGGGAGCAACATTTTTTTTTTGTTAGGAAGTTATAAGGGTTAAAAGTTGACCAGCGATTTCTCATTTTTACAGCAAAATTTACAAAACCATTTTTTTTAGGGACCACCTCACATTTGAAGTCACTTTGAGGGGTCTATATGGCAGAAAATACCCAAAAGTGACACCTTTATAAAAACTGCACCCCTCAAGCTACTCAAAACCACAT
The DNA here is from genome assembly GCA_033576555.1 of Oophaga sylvatica. Classification (NCBI taxonomy): domain Eukaryota; kingdom Metazoa; phylum Chordata; class Amphibia; order Anura; family Dendrobatidae; genus Oophaga; species Oophaga sylvatica. The sequence continues at coordinate 47,885 of JARQOD010002955.1, forward strand.
TCAAGAAGATTATTAACCCTTCAGGTGCTTCACAGGAACTAAAGCAACGTGGAAGGAAAAAATGGACATTTTAATTTTTCCAACAAAAATTTTCTTTTAGCATAAATTTTTTCATTTTTACATGGGCAACAGGATAAAATGGATCCTAAAATTTGTTGAGCAATTTCTCCTGAGTACACAGATACCTCATATGTGGTCATAAACTACTGTATGGGCGCACGGCAGGGCTCAGAAGGGAAGGAGCGCTATTTGACTTTTTGAATGGAAAATATGCTGGAATATTTAGCGGTTGCCATGTTGCATTTGGAGAGTCCCTGTGTGCCTAAACATTGGAGCTCCCCCACAAGTGACCCCATTTTGGAAACTAGACCCCTAAGGATCTTATCTAGATGCATAGTGATCACTTTGAACCCCAGGTGCTTCACAAATTAATCTGTAAAAAAAAGAAAGTACTTTTTTTTCACAAAAATTTTCTTTTAGCCTCAGTTTTTTCATTTTCACATGGGCAACAGTATAAATTGGATCCTAAAATTTGTTGGGCAATTTCTCCTGAGTACACAGATACCTTATATGTGGTCATAAACCACTGTTTGGGCGCACGGCAGGGCTCAGAAGGGAAGGAGCGCCATTTGACTTTTTGAATGGAAAATATGCTGGAATATTTAGCGGTTGCCATGTCGCATTTGGAGAGTCCCTGTGTGCCTAAACATTGGAGCTCCCCCACAAGTGACCCCATTTTGGAAACTAGACCCCCTAAGGAACTTATCTAGATGCATAGTGAGCACTTTGAACCCCCAGGTGCTTCACAAATTGATCCTTAAAAAAAAGAAAGTACTTTTTTTCACAAAAAATTTCTTTTAGCCTCAGTTTTTTTCATTTTCACATGGGCAACAGTATAAATTGGATCCTAAAATTTGTTGGGCAATTTCTCCTGAGTACACAGATACCTCATATGTGGTCATAAACCACTGTTTGGGCGCACGGCAGGGCTCAGAAGGGAAGGAGCGCCATTTGACTTTTTGAATGGAAAATATGCTGGAATATTTAGCGGTTGCCATGTCGCATTTGGAGAGTCCCTGTGTGCCTAAACATTGGAGCTCCCCCACAAGTGACCACATTTTGGAAACTAGACCCCCTAAGGAACTTATCTAGATGCATAGTGAGCACTTTGAACCCCCAGGTGCTTCACAAATTGATCCTTAAAAAAAGAAAGTACTTTTTTTTCACAAAAAAATTATTTTAGCCTCAGTTTTTTTCATTTTCACATGGGCAACAGTATAAATTGGATCCTAAAATTTGTTGGGCAATTTCTCCTGAGTACACAGATACCTCATATATGGTCATAAACCACTGTTTGGGCGCACGGCAGGGCTCAGAAGGGAAGGAGCGCCATTTGACTTTTTGAATGGAAAATATGCTGGAATATTTAACCGTTGCCATGTCGCATTTGGAGAGTCCCTGTGTGCCTAAACATTGGAGCTCCCCCACAAGTGACCCCATTTTGGAAACTAGACGCCCTAAGGAACTTATCTAGATGCATAGTGAGCACTTTGAACCCCCAGGTGCTTCACAAATTGATCCTTAAAAAAAAGAAAGTACTTTTTTTTCACAAAAAATTTATTTTAGCCTCAGTTTTTTTTATTTTCACATGAGCAACAGTATAAATTGGATCCTAAAATTTGTTCGGCAATTTCTCCTGAGTACACAGATACCTCATATGTGGTCATAAACCACTGTATGGGCGCACGGCAGGGCTCAGAAGGAAAGGAGCGCCATCTGACTTTTTGAATGGAAAATATGCTGGAATATTTAGCGGTTGCCATGTCGCATTTGGAGAGTCCCTGTGTGCCTAAACATTGGAGCTCCCCCACAAGTGACCCCATTTTGGAAACTAGACGCCCTAAGGAACTTATCTAGATGCATAGTGAGCACTTTGAACCCCCAGGTTCTTCACAGAAGTTTATAACGCAGAGCCGTGAAAATAAAAAATCATTTTTTTTTCTCAAAAAATGATTTTTTAGCCCACTATTTTTTTATTTTCACAATGGTTACAGGAGAAATTGGACCCCAAAAGTTGTTGTCCAGTTTTTCCTGAGTACGCTAGTACCCCATATGTGGGGGGGAACCACTGTTTGGGCACACGTCAGGGCTCGGAAGGGATGTAGTGACGCTTTGAAATGCCGACTTGATGGAATGGTCTGCGGGCATCTTGTTACGTTTGCAGAGCCCATGATGTGCCTAAACAGTAGAAACCCCCCCAAGTGACCCCATTTTGGAAACTAGACCCCGCAAAGAAGTTATCTAGATGTGTGGTGAGCACTTTGAACCCCCAAGGGCTACACAGAAGTTTATAACGCCCGGGCATGAAAATAAAAAAATCATATTTTTTCCACAATCAGGATCTTTTAGTCCCCAATTTTTTTATTTTCCCAAGGGTAACATGAGAAATTAGACCCCAAAAGTTGTTGTCCAATTTGTCCTGAGTATGTTGATATCCCATATGTGGGAGAAAACTACTGTATGGGCACACGTCGGGGCTCGGATGGGAAGTAGTGACGTTTTGAAATGCCCACTTGATGGAATGGTCTTCGGGCGTCATGTTACGTTTGCAGAGTCCCTGATGTGCCTAAACAGTAGAAACTCCCCACAAGTGACCCCATTTTGGAAACTAGATCCCCTAAGGAACTCCTATAGATGTGTGATAAGCACTTTGAATCTCCAAGTCCTTCACAGAAGTTTATAACGCAGAGCCGTGAAAATATAAAATCATTTTTTTTCCACAAAAATAATTTTTTAGTCCCCAATTTTTTTTCCCAATGTTAACAGGAGAAATTAGAACCCCCAAAGTTGTTGTGCAATTTTTCCCGAGTACGCTGATACCCCATATGTGGGGATAAACCACTGTTTGGGCATATGTCGGGGCTTGGAATAAAGGGAGCACTGTTTGACTTTTTGAATGCAAAATTTGCAGGAATCAATGGTGGCGCCATGTCGCGTATGGAGACCCCCTGATGTGCCTAAATAGTGGAAATCCCTCAATTCTAACTCCAACCCTAACCCCAACACACCCCTAACCCCAACCCTAACCCCTACACACACCTAACCCTAATACAAACCCTAACCATAACCCTAACCCCAACACACCCCTAACCCTAATCCCAACTCTAACCATAAACCTAACCACAAGCCTAACCCTAATTCCAACCCTAACCCTAATTCCAACCCTAACCCAAATTCCAGCCCTAACCCTAATTCTAACCTTAACCCTAATGCTAACCCTAACCCTAAGGCTGGGTTCATATTGCGTTTTAACCAGCCCGTTCAACACGTAGTGTTGACCGGCTGGTAACGGTATAGCATAACGCGATCGCGTTATGCTATACCCGCTAGCGCAGATGAATCAGCAGATGATTCACCTGTGCTAGCGGTGACGGAGCCCAGACGCTGCAGCCCGTGTCCGAGGCTCCATCACTGAATGACGGCACTTCGCGAGGATCCCCAGCAAAATCCGCCGAGGATCCCCAGCAAAATCCGCCGCGGATCAGCAGCAAAATCCGCCGCGGATCCGCAGCAAAATCTGCCGCGGATCAGCAGCAAAATCTGCCATGGATCAGCAGCAATATCCACCGCGGATCCGCAGCAAAATCAGCCGCAAAATCAGCCGCGGATCAGCAGCAAAATCAGCCGCGGATCAGCAGCAAAATCAGCCGCGGATCAGCAGCAAAATCCGCCGCGGATCCGCAGCAATATCCGCCGTGGATCCGCAGCAAAATCAGCCGCGGATCCGCAGCAAAATCAGCCGCGGATCAGCAGCAAAATCAGCCGCAAAATCAGCCGCGGATCAGCAGCAAAATCAGCCTTGGATCAGCAGCAAAATCAGCACCAATATCCACCGCGGATCCGCAGCAAAATCAGCCGCGGATCAGCAGCAAAATCAGCCGCGGATCAGCAGCAAAATCCGCCGCGGATCCGCAGCAATATCCGCCGCGGATCCGCAGCAAAATCAGCCGCGGATCAGCAGCAAAATCAGACGCGGATCAGCAGCAAAATCAGCCGCGGATCCGCAGAAAAATCAGCCGCGGATCCGCAGCAAAATCAGCCGCGGATCAGCAGCAAAATCCGCCGCGGATCAGCAGCAAAATCCGCCGCGGATCAGCAGTAAAATCCGCCGCGGATCAGCAGCAAAATCCGCCGCGGATCAGCAGCAAAATCTGCCGCGGATCAGCAGCAATATCCGCCGCGGATCCGCAGCAATATCCTCCGCGGATCAGCAGCAATATCTTCCGCGGATCAGCAGCAATATCCGCCGCGGATCCGCAGCAAAATCAGCCGCGGATCCGCAGCAAAATCCGCCGCGGATCAGCAGCAAAATCCGCCGCGGATCCGCAGCAATATCCGCCGCGGATCCGCAGAAAAATCCGCCGCGGATCCGCAGCAAAATCCGCCGCGGATCCGCAGCAAAATCAGCCGCGGATCAGCAGCAAAATCAGCCGCGGATCAGCAGCAAAATCCGCCGCGGATCCGCAGCAAAATCAGCCGAGGATCCGCAGCAAAATCAGCCGCGGATCAGCAGCAAAATCAGCCGCGGATCAGCAGCAAAATCCGCCGCGGATCAGCAGCAAAATCCGCCGCGGATCAGCAGCAATATCCGCCGCGGATCCGCAGCAAAATCAGCCGCGGATCCGCAGCAAAATCAGCCGCGGATCAGCAGCAAAATCCGCCGCGGATCAGCAGCAAAATCCGCCGCGGATCAGCAGCAAAATCCGCCGCGGATCAGCAGCAAAATCCGCCGCGGATCAGCAGCAATATCCGCCGCGGATCCGCAGCAATATCCTCCGCGGATCAGCAGCAATATCTTCCGCGGATCAGCAGCAATATCCGCCGCGGATCCGCAGCAAAATCAGCCGCGGATCCGCAGCAAAATCCGCCGCGGATCAGCAGCAAAATCCGCCGCGGATCAGCAGCAAAATCCGCCGCGGATCAGCAGCAATATCCGCCGCGGATCCGCAGCAATATCCTCCGCGGATCAGCAGCAATATCTTCCGCGGATCAGCAGCAATATCCGCCGCGGATCCGCAGCAAAATCAGCCGCGGATCCGCAGCAAAATCCGCCGCGGATCAGCAGCAAAATCCGCCGCGGATCCGCAGCAATATCCGCCGCGGATCCGCAGAAAAATCCGCCGCGGATCCGCAGCAAAATCCGCCGCGGATCCGCAGCAAAATCAGCCGCGGATCAGCAGCAAAATCAGCCGCGGATCCGCAGCAATATCCTCCGCGGATCAGCAGCAATATCTTCCGCGGATCAGCAGCAATATCCGCCGCGGATCCGCAGCAAAATCAGCCGCGGATCCGCAGCAAAGTCCGCCGCGGATCCGCAGCAATATCCGCCGCGGATCCGCAGCAAAATCAGCCGCGGATCCGCAGCAATATCCTCCGCGGATCAGCAGCAATATCTTCCGCGGATCAGCAGCAATATCCGCCGCGGATCCGCAGCAAAATCAGCCGCGGATCCGCAGCAAAATCCGCCGCGGATCAGCAGCAAAATCCGCCGCGGATCAGCAGCAAAATCAGCCGCGGATCCGCAGCAAAATCAGCCGAGGATCCGCAGCAAAATCAGCCGCGGATCAGCAGCAAAATCAGCCGCGATCAGCAGCAAAATCCGCCGCGGATCAGCAGCAAAATCCGCCGCGGATCCGCAGCAAAATCAGCCGAGGATCCGCAGCAAAATCAGCCGCGGATCAGCAGCAAAATCAGCCGCGATCAGCAGCAAAATCCGCCGCGGATCAGCAGCAAAATCCGCCGCGGATCCGCAGCAAAATCAGCCGAGGATCCGCAGCAAAATCAGCCGCGGATCAGCAGCAAAATCAGCCGCGATCAGCAGCAAAATCCGCCGCGGATCAGCAGCAAAATCCGCCGCGGATCCGCAGCAAAATCAGCCGAGGATCCGCAGCAAAATCAGCCGCGGATCAGCAGCAAAATCAGCCGCGATCAGCAGCAAAATCCGCCGCGGATCAGCAGCAAAATCCGCCGCGGATCCGCAGCAAAATCCGCCGCGGATCCGCAGCAAAATCCGCCGCGGATCCGCAGCAAAATCCGCCGCGGATCCGCAGCAAAATCCGCCGCGGATCAGCAGCAATATCCGCCGCGGATCCGCAGCAAAATCAGCTGCGGATCAGCAGCAAAATCCGCTAAGAAAAAAAAAAAAATCTTTATTTTTTTATTTGGCCCTACCTATGATAAAGGGGGGGGTTCATTTACTTTTTTTTATTTTGATCACTGTGACAGTTTATCACAGTGATCAAAATAAATTTTTGAACACTGGGGGGCGCACTGCGCATGCGCCCGCCATTTTCCAAGATGGCGGCGCCCATGAAGAGGCCCGGGTGGACGCCGGGACCGATCCAGGGACATCGGTGGACCGGGAGAGGTGAGTAGGGGGGGCGGAAGGTTAGGGGGGATCGGAAGGTGGGGGCAGTGGGGGCAGTGGAGCAAAGGAGGAGGGGAGCAGATAGTGACGGCGGTGACCGATCACCGCCATCTTTCGGTGGCGGCGGCCGATCGCCGCCGTGACGTGTGGGGGGGTCAGGGCTCGGTGTCCAGCCATGGCAGATGCTATTGCAGCATCGGCCATGGCTGGATTGTAATATTTCACCAATTAAATTGGTGAAATATTACACATTGCTCTGATTGGCTGTTTCACTTTTAACAGCCAATCAGAGCGATCGTGGCCACGGGGGGGTTAAGCCAACCCCCCTGTGGTGAAGCACAAAGGGTCCTGTAACTGCGGGTCGGGTGACCTTTGAGTGACCCCGGTCTCCCGGCCCGCAGGAACGCGATCCTTTCATGACGCAGGGTATGCGTCATAGGTCGGAATGGCACCGACTTTCATGACGCATACGCTGTGTCAAAGGTCGGGAAGGGGTTAGTACAATAAACCTCATTTCAAGGCAGAAACATTACTGTGTCCAATAGTTATTAGAAATATCAAACTGAAATAGCTGTTGCAAAAACACCAATTTTTATAAAACATTAAGCTTAAGATTAATAGGGGTGCCCAAACTTTTTCATATAACTGTATATTTCATCTTCATTCCCCACCTATAAAGCTCAGGGAATATAATATACTCCTGTTTATATGGGATATGTGTTCATTCCTCTATTATCTACATATATTTCATCTTCATTCCCCACCTATAAAGCTCAGGGAATATAATATACACCTGTTTATATGGGATATGTGTTCATTCTCCTATTATCTGCATATATTTCATCTTCATTCCCCACCTATAAAGCTCAGGAATATAATATATACCTGTTTATATGGGATATGTGTTCATTCCTCTATTATCTACATATATTACATGTTCATTCCCCACCTATAAAGCTCAGGGAATATAATATACACCTGTTTATATGGGATATGTGTTCATTCCTCTATTATCTACATATATTTTATGTTCATTCCCCACCTATAAAGCTCAGGGAATATAATATACACCTGTTTATATGGGATATGTGATCATTCCCCTATTATCTACATATATTTTATGTTCATTCCCCACCTATAAAGCTCAGGGAATATAATATACACCTGTTTATATGGGATATGTGTTCATTCTCCTATTATCTACATATATTACATCTTCATTCCCCACCTATAAAGCTCAGGGAATATAATATACACCTGTTTATATGGGATATGTGTTCATTCCTCTATTATCTACATATATTTTATGTTCATTCCCCACCTATAAAGCTCAGGGAATATAATATACACCTGTTTATATGGGATATGTGTTCATTCCTCTATTATCTACATATATTTCATGTTCATTCCCCACCTATAAAGCTCAGGGAATATAATATACACCTGTTTATATGGGATATGTGTTCATTCCCCTATTATCTACATATATTTCATGTTCATTCCCCACCTATAAAGGTCAGGGAATATAATATACACCTGTTTATATGGGATATGTGTTCATTCCTCTATTATCTACATATATTTTATGTTCATTCCCCACCTATAAAGCTCAGGGAATATAATATACACCTGTTTATATGGGATATGTGATCATTCCCCTATTATCTACATATATTTTATGTTCATTCCCCACCTATAAAGCTCAGGGAATATAATATACACCTGTTTATATGGGATATGTGTTCATTCTCCTATTATCTACATATATTACATCTTCATTCCCCACCTATAAAGCTCAGGGAATATTGTTGTGAATGGGTTTGAGATGAGTTCTGAGCAGAGGCTCCCTCTGGTGGTTACAAGCGGTACTAGTGAGGATTGGGAATCAGGTGTTACTGATTGGTCTTATTTAAGGGAATCATTTTCCCATCAGGGTTGCCGGTGATCAATTGTTCTGGTCTGAATCCTTCTTTCCAGTTTCCCTTGTAGCCTGCTGTGTCGTGTCTGCATCTCCTGCTATCAGATAAGACAATTTCTTATTGTGTGTTTTTGCTATATTTTTGCATTTTGTCCTGCACTTCTGTGGGGGCCTTCTGGGTCCCCTCCGGGGGCTTTTGCCCTCTCAGTTTGGTCCAGCCACTGTGTTTTGTACTTTTGCTTTTTGCAGTTTTTTCAGTGGCTGCTGTTTTTGTTACACCAGAGAACTAATTTAGGTGGTAGAGGTCGTGTGATCTCAGGTGATTTTGAAATTAGTAGAGTTGGTGTTTTTCAGGGTTTTCTGGGATTGCAGTAAGTACCCTTCCTATCCTTTTCTATTTAGATAGTTTGGGCCCCAGCGTTTGCTCATACTATTTTCTTTCTGTGTCAGTATTTCCTCTTGTCTAACCGCCATTACATGTTTGGGGGCTTTCTATTATCTTTGGGGTTCTGCTCCGGGCAGATAGCTTTCCTGTTTCTGTCTTTAGGTGTAGTTAGTTTCTCAGGCTGTGACGAGGCGTCTAGGACCATCGTAGGAACGCTCCACGGCTGCCTCTAGTTGCGGTGGTTAGTCAGGGTACTGCAATCTCATAGTTTCCAACTGCTCTGGTGTATTTCCTTTTTTACCTGCACTCCTCAGCTACCGTAACATAACAGTATCACCGGCCATAAAAATTGTATGGTACTCACAGAAGGGAAAAAATATTTTGAAGGAAGAAAAGTTGTCAGAGATATTTTTCTGTTTGTTGCATTTTTTTTTTTTTTTTCCCTCTGTATCTCTGGGTGCTGGGGAGGATCTTTTCTCCCAATGGAGTTTGCACAGTTGTCTGGCCGTGTGGATCAGCTTGCCACTGAGGTTCAGAGTATTGCTGCATATCTTGCTAGGTTGCCTGTTGTGGAACCTAGGATTCCCATGCCAGATTTGTTTTCAGGGGATCGAGCTAAGTTTCAGAATTTCAAAAATAATTGTAAATTGTTTTTTGCCTTAAAATCTAAGTCCTCAGGAAACGCAGCGCAGCAGGTTCAAATTATCATCTCTCTCCTGCGCGGCGATCCTCAGGATTGGGCTTTTTCCCTCACACCTGGGGATCCTGTTTTGAGTGATGTTGATGCATTTTTTCAGGCTTTGGGGTTATTGTACGATGAGCCTAATGTCACTGATCAAGCTGAAAAAGCCTTGTTGGCATTAAATCAGGGGCTTGATGACGCTGAGTTATACTGTCAGAGATTCCGTAGGTGGGCAGTCCTGACCAAATGGAATGACGACGCTTTGGCGGCCCTTTTCCGGAAGGGTCTGTCGGATAATGTAAAGGATGTTATGGTGGGATTCCCTGTCCCCTCTGGTCTCAATGATTCTATGTCATTAGCGATTCAAATTGACAGACGTTTGCGTGAGCGGAGAAGTATGCATGGAGTGGTGTTGCCTTGTGAGCCAGCTGCTGAGCCCATGCAGTGTGATGGAGTGGTGTCTGGGGCACAGCGTCATGAGTTTCGAAAGCGCAATGGGTTATGTTTCTACTGTGGTGATGCCTCTCATGCTATTTCAGTCTGCCCTAAGCGGGGAAGACGTTTTGCACGCTCAGTTGTCTTGGGTAGTGTTCAGACTAAGTTTTTATTAACTGTCACTCTGATATGCTCTCTGTCCTCATTTTCTGCTCAGGCTTTCGTTGATTCTGGAGCAGCTATTAACCTGATGGATTATGATTTTGCTAAACGTTGTGGATTTCCCTTGATACCCCTACAGAAGTCTATTCCCCTACTGGGGATCGATTCTACCCCTTTGGCTGAGAATAAACCCCAGTTTTCTACTCAGGTGATAATGAGGGTTGAACCTGATCACCAGGAGTGCTGCAAATTTTTGGTTCTATATAATCTGCATGACATTATCGTGCTGGGTTTCCCTTGGTTACAGTCTCATAATCCTGTTTTGGATTGGAAATCTGTGTCTGTAACCAGTTGGGGCTGCCAATGTGTTAATACCAACACTCCTGTTTTTTCTGCCTCCCCCCAGGCTGAGGATGTTCCTGACTTTTTGTTTGATTTTTCTGATGTGTTTAGCGAAAGTAAATCTGCATCCTTACCTCCCCATAGGAGCTATGACTGCGCTATTGAATTAGTGCCAGGTAGTAAATTCCCTAAGGGTCGCCTTTTTAACTTGTCTGTACCTGAACATGACGCTATGCGGTCTTATATCAAGGAATCATTGGAGAAGGGTCATATCAGACCATCCTCTTCACCCTTAGGTGCCGGTTTTTTCTTTGTGGCCAAAAAAGATGGTTCATTAAGGCCGTGTATTGATTATCGTCTCTTGAACAATATTACTGTGAAATATCAATACCCGTTACCCTTGATTTCTGACCTGTTTTCCAGGGTGAAAAACGCTACTTGGTTTACCAAGCTTGACCTCAGGGGGCGTATAACCTTATTCGCATTAAGCACGGGGATGAATGGAAGACGGCATTTAACACCCCTGAAGGGCATTTTGAGTACCTTGTGATGCCCTTTGGGCTCACTAATGCTCCTTCCGTCTTCCAGTCCTTCATGAATGACATTTTCAGGGATTTTGTGGACAAGTTTCTGATTGTTTATTTGGATGATATCTTGATTTTTTCTAATGACTGGGACTCTCATGTGAAACATGTTCGAACTGTATTCCAGATTTTGAGAGAGAATGCTCTGTATGTGAAGGGATCAAAGTGTCTTTTTGGCGTACAGAAGATCTCATTTCTGGGATTCATTTTGTCCCCATCTGTTATTGAAATGGACCCGGTCAAGGTTCAGGCCATCTGTGATTGGGTCCAACCTACTTCATTAAAGGCTCTTCAGAGATTTTTGGGTTTTGCCAATTTTTATCGTAAATTTATTGGTAATTTCTCTGTTATTGTTAAACCATTAACTGATTTGACCAGAAAGGGTTCTGATGTGGTGAATTGGCCTCCTGAGGCAGTCTCTGCGTTTCAGGAACTTAAGCAGAGATTCACTTCTGCTCCTGTTCTACGGCAGCCTGATGTTTCTCTGCCATTTCAGGTGGAGGTTGATGCCTCTGAAATTGGGGCAGGTGCCGTTTTGTCCCAAAAAGATCCAGAGACCTCTAAAAGTAACCCTTGTGCCTTTTTCTCTCGAAAATTTTCTCCTACTGAACGTAATTATGACGTGGGTAATCGGGAGTTATTGGCCATGAAGTGGGCTTTTGAAGAGTGGAGACATTGGCTGGAGGGAGCCAAACATCAGGTGGTGGTCCTTACGGACCATAAGAATCTGGTCTATCTGGAATCTGCCAAGCGACTCAATCCTAGACAGGCCAGGTGGGCCTTGTTTTTCACACGTTTTAATTTTGTGGTTTCCTTTCTTCCTGGCACTAAGAATGTTAAGGCGGATGCCCTCTCGAGGAGTTTCCTTGCGGACTCTCCTGAGCTATCTGATCCCTCTGTTATTTTGAAGGAGGGTGTAGTTCTTTCCGCCATCTCGCCTAATTTGAGACTTGCTCTGGAGGGGTGTCAGGAGGATAGGCCCGAGCGCTGCCCTGTTGGAAAATTGTTTGTCCCGGACCAATGGAAAAAGAGTGTGATGTCTGAGATTCATTGTTCCGCATTGGCTGGGCATCCCGGAATTTTTGGTACCAGAGACTTGGTTAGTCGGTCCTTTTGGTGGCCTACCTTGTCTCGCGATGTCAGGGAATTTGTGCAGTCCTGCGGGACTTGCTCTCGCTCCAAGCCTTGCTCTCGCTCTAGTGGTTTGTTGATGCCATTGCCTGTGCCCAAGAGACCATGGACCCATATCTCTATGGATTTCATTTCCGATCTTCCTGTTTCTCAGAGAATGACCACCATCTGGGTAATTTGTGATAGGTTTTCCAAAATGATACATCTTGTGCCATTACCTAAGTTGCCTTCCTCCTCTGAATTGGTGCCGTTGTTCCTTCAGCACGTGGTTCGTTTACACGGCATTCCTGAGAACATTGTGTCTGACAGAGGAGTCCAGTTTGTTTCCAGATTTTGGAGGACTTTTTGTTCTAAACTGGGTGTTCAATTGTCTTTCTCCTCGGCATTTCATCCTCAGACCAATGGTCAAACTGAGAGAACAAACCAGACATTGGAGACTTATCTAAGATGCTTTGTGTCTGCTGATCAGGATGACTGGGTCTCTTTTTTGCCTTTGGCTGAGTTTGCTCTTAATAATAGGGCTAGCTCTGCCACTTTGATGTCTCCGTTTTTCTGTAATTCTGGGTTTCACCCTCGATTTTCTTCAGGACAGACGGAGGCTTCTGTCTGTCCAGGTGTTGACTCTGTTGTTGAGCGTATGCAGCAGATTTGGGACCAGGTAGTGGAGAGGTTGTCCCTCTCTCAGGAGAAGGCCCAGCGGTTTGCTAACCGGCATAGGACTTGTGGTCCTCGGTTTAAAGTGGGGGACTTGGTCTGGTTGTCCTCAAAGAATATTCCTATGAGAGTAGCATCTCCTAAATTTAAGCCTAGGTTCATTGGACCTTATAAGATCATGGAGATTATTAATCCTGTTTCTTTTCGTTTGCTTCTTCCAGGGACATTTAAGATCCATAACGTGTTCCACAAGTCCTTGTTGAAGAGGTTTGTTGAGCCAGTGGTTCCTGCTGCTGTGCCTCCTGACCCTGTTTTGGTTGAGGGCAATCTGGAGTATGTGGTTGAGAAAATATTGGATTCTCGTTTTTCTAGACGAAGACTCCAGTATTTGGTTAAATGGAGAGGTTATGGTCAGGAAGATAATTCTTGGGTGTTTGCTTCGGACATCCATGCTAGGAGACTTATCCGTGCGTATCATAGAACTCATCCTGACCGACCTGGTTGCTCAAATGAGGGTTCGGTGACCCCTCCTCAAGGGGGGGGGTACTGTTGTGAATGGGTTTGAGATGAGTTCTGAGCAGAGGCTCCCTCTGGTGGTTACAAGCGGTACTAGTGAGGATTGGGAATCAGGTGTTACTGATTGGTCTTATTTAAGGGAATCATTTTCCCATCAGGGTTGCCGGTGATCAATTGTTCTGGTCTGAATCCTTCTTTCCAGTTTCCCTTGTAGCCTGCTGTGTCGTGTCTGCATCTCCTGCTATCAGATAAGACAATTTCTTATTGTGTGTTTTTGCTATATTTTTGCATTTTGTCCTGCACTTCTGTGGGGGCCTTCTGGGTCCCCTCCGGGGGCTTTTGCCCTCTCAGTTTGGTCCAGCCACTGTGTTTTGTACTTTTGCTTTTTGCAGTTTTTTCAGTGGCTGCTGTTTTTGTTACACCAGAGAACTAATTTAGGTGGTAGAGGTCGTGTGATCTCAGGTGATTTTGAAATTAGTAGAGTTGGTGTTTTTCAGGGTTTTCTGGGATTGCAGTAAGTACCCTTCCTATCCTTTTCTATTTAGATAGTTTGGGCCCCAGCGTTTGCTCATACTATTTTCTTTCTGTGTCAGTATTTCCTCTTGTCTAACCGCCATTACATGTTTGGGGGCTTTCTATTATCTTTGGGGTTCTGCTCCGGGGCAGATAGCTTTCCTGTTTCTGTCTTTAGGTGTAGTTAGTTTCTCAGGCTGTGACGAGGCGTCTAGGACCATCGTAGGAACGCTCCACGGCTGCCTCTAGTTGCGGTGGTTAGTCAGGGTACTGCAATCTCATAGTTTCCAACTGCTCTGGTGTATTTCCTTTTTTACCTGCACTCCTCAGCTACCGTACATAACAGAATATAATATACACCTGTTTATATGGGATATGTGTTCATTCTCCTATTATCTACATATATTACATCTTCATTCCCCACCTATAAAGCTCAGGGAATATAATATATACCTGTTTATATGGGATATGTGTTCATTCCTCTATTATCTACATATATTTCATCTTCATTCCCCACCTATAAAGCTCAGGGAATATAATATACACCTGTTTATATGGGATATGTGTTCATTCCTCTATTATCTACATATATTTCATGTTCATTCCCCACCTATAAAGCTCAGGGAATATAATATACACCTGTTTATATGGGTTATGTGATCATTCCCCTATTATCTACATATATTTCATCTTCATTCCCCACCTATAAAGCTCAGGGAATATAATATACACCTGTTTATATGGGATATGTGTTCATTCTCCTATTATCTACATATATTACATCTTCATTCCCCACCTATAAAGCTCAGGGAATATAATATACACCTGTTTATATGGATATGTGTTCATTCCTCTATTATCTACATATATTTCATCTTCATTCCCCACCTATAAAGCTCAGGGAATATAATATACACCTGTTTATATGGGATATGTGTTCATTCCTCTATTATCTACATATATTTCATGTTCATTCCCCACCTATAAAGCTCAGGGAATATAATATACACCTGTTTATATGGGATATGTGATCATTCCCCTATTATCTACATATATTTCATGTTCATTCCCCTCCTATAAAGCTCAGGGAATATAATATACACCTGTTGATATGGGATATGTGTTCATTCCTCTATTATCTACATATATTTCATGTTCATTCCCCTCCTATAAAGCTCAGGGAATATAATATACACCTGTTTATATGGGATATGTGATCATTCTCCTATTATCTACATATATTCATCTTCATTCCCCACCTATAAAGCTCAGGGAATATAATATACACCTGTTTATATGGGATATGTGTTCATTCTCCTATTATCTACATATATTTTATGTTCATTCCCCACCTATAAAGCTCAGGGAATATAATATACACCTGTTTATATGGGATATGTGTTCATTCCTCTATTATCTACATATATTTCATGTTCATTCCCCACCTATAAAGCTCAGGGAATATAATATACACCTGTTTATATGGGATATGTGTTCATTCTCCTATTATCTACATATATTACATCTTCATTCCCCATCTATAAAGCTCAGGGAATATAATATACACCTGTTTATATGGGATATGTGTTCATTCCCCTATTATCTACATATATTACATGTTCATTCCCCACCTATAAAGCTCAGGGAATATAATATACACCTGTTTATATGGGATATGTGTTCATTCCTCTATTATCTACATATATTTCATCTTCATTCCCCACCTATAAAGCTCAGGGAATATAATATACACCTGTTTATATGGGATATGTGTTCATTCTCCTATTATCTACATATATTTCATCTTCATTCCCCACCTATAAAGCTCAGGGAATATAATATACACCTGTTTATATGGGATATGTGTTCATTCCTCTATTATCTACATATATTACATCTTCATTCCCCACCTATAAAGCTCAGGGAATATAATATACACCTGTTTATATGGGATATGTGTTCATTCTCCTATTATCTACATATATTCATCTTCATTCCCCACCTATAAAGCTCAGGGAATATAATATACACCTGTTTATATGGGATATGTGTTCATTCCTCTATTATCTACATATATTTCATCTTCATTCCCCACCTATAAAGCTCAGGGAATATAATATACACCTGTTTATATGGGATATGTGTTCATTCCTGTATTATCTACATATATTTCATGTTCATTCCCCACCTATAAAGCTCAGGGAATATAATATACACCTGTTTATATGGGATATGTGTTCATTCCTCTATTATCTACATATATTTCATCTTCATTCCCCACCTATAAAGCTCAGGGAATATAATATACACCTGTTTATATGGGATATGTGTTCATTCCTCTATTATCTACATATATTTCATCTTCATTCCCCATCTATAAAGCTCAGGAATATAATATACACCTGTTTATATGGGATATGTGATCATTCCCCTATTATCTACATATATTACATCTTCATTCCCACCTATAAAGCTCAGGGAATATAATATACACCTGTTTATATGGGATATGTGTTCATTCCTGTATTATCTACATATATTTCATGTTCATTCCCCACCTATAAAGCTCAGGGAATATAATATACACCTGTTTATATGGGATATGTGTTCATTCCTCTATTATCTACATATATTTCATCTTCATTCCCCACCTATAAAGCTCAGGGAATATAATATACACCTGTTTATATGGGATATGTGTTCATTCCTCTATTATCTACATATATTTCATCTTCATTCCCCATCTATAAAGCTCAGGGAATATAATATACACCTGTTTATATGGGATATGTGTTCATTCCTCTATTATCTACATATATTTCATCTTCATTCCCCATCTATAAAGCTCAGGGAATATAATATACACCTTTTATATGGGATATGTGTTCATTCCCCTATTATCTACATATATTTCATGTTCATTCCCCATCTATAAAGCTCAGGGAATATAATATACACCTGTTTATATGGGATATGTGTTCATTCCTCTATTATCTACATATATTTCATCTTCATTCCCCACCTATAAAGCTCAGGGAATATAATATACACCTGTTTATATGGGA
Organism: Oophaga sylvatica; assembly: GCA_033576555.1. Lineage (NCBI taxonomy): Eukaryota > Metazoa > Chordata > Amphibia > Anura > Dendrobatidae > Oophaga > Oophaga sylvatica. The sequence continues at coordinate 64,699 of JARQOD010002955.1, forward strand.
TATGTGTTCATTCCTCTATTATCTACATATATTTCATCTTCATTCCCCACCTATAAAGCTCAGGGAATATAATATACACCTGTTTATATGGGATATGTGATCATTCCCCTATTATCTACATATATTACATCTTCATTCCCCACCTATAAAGCTCAGGGAATATAATATACACCTGTTTATATGGGATATGTGTTCATTCCTCTATTATCTACATATATTTCATCTTCATTCCCCACCTATAAAGCTCAGGGAATATAATATACACCTGTTTATATGGGATATGTGTTCATTCCTCTATTATCTACATATATTTCATCTTCATTCCCCATCTATAAAGCTCAGGGAATATAATATACACCTGTATATATGGGATCTGGGTTGATTTCCTAATTGTCTACATATATTTCATGTTCATTTCATATCCAAGATACATAATAAATCTATAACAACTCTCCATATCTTTGGACCTATAATTTACTACGTTCTTTCTTTTTCTTCATTCTTTTTAGTCTGTCCCAGCACAGCAGAGTCCTGCACACACTGAGGCCTCTGATCATGTGACCCTGACTCCTCCCCTCCTGTGACCTCATCACAGGTCCTGCACACACTGAGGCCTCTGATCATGTGACCCTGACTCCTCCCCTCATGTGACCTCATCACAGGTCCTGCACACACTGAGGCCCCTGATCATGTGACCCCTGACTCCTCCCCTCCTGTGACCTCATCACAGGTCCTGCACACACTGAGGCCTCTGATCATGTGACTATGACTCCTCCCCTCATGTGACCTCATCACAGGTCCTGCACAAACTGAGGCCCCTGATCATGTGACCCCTGACTCCTCCCCTCCTGTGACCTCATCACAGGTCCTGTGCGCATAGAGCGGCCATATATGTGGAGACGCTCCTGGATCTTCTGCTTTCTGGGCTGGTTCCTCCTGTGAGTCCTATTAACCCTTTCACTCCCTGTATTCCCCTTCCTGACAGGACAATTTCTGAATTCGGACAGTGTGACAGGAATTTAAGCTATGTGGAAGGAAAAAATGACAATTTTACTTTTTTCCTCACAGAAATGTTACTTTAGCCCTAAATGTTACATTTCCATAAAGGTAACAGGAGAAATGACGCCGTACAATGTGCTGTGCGATGTCTCCTGAGTGGCCGATGCCCCATAGGAAGGGAAGGGACGCCATTCTGGCTGGAATAGATGGAGACCCCATGTCACATGTGGAGACCCCTGACATGCCAAACAGCAGAGACCCCACAAGTGACCCCATGTTATACCCTCCACCTCTGGAGGAATCATCTAGGGGAGCAGTGAGGACGTCTAACCCTCAGGAGATTCCCAGAATTGTGTAACATGGAGATGTGACCATTGTTTCCCCTAAAATGTTCCTCTGTCCCCAAGTCTGTAATTCTCAGAAGGGAAAATAGGAGAAAACAAAACAATTTGTTCCACAGTTTCTCCTGAGCGGCCGATGCCCCATAAGAGGCCGAGAACTACTGAGGCTCAGAGCAAAGCTCAGAAGGGAAGGAGCGACGTGTTACACTGCAGATTTTACTCTTATGGTGTGAGGGGCCGTGTCACATGATCATAGTCCCAGAACAGCAGAGACCCCACAAGTGACCCCATGTTATAACCGCCACCTCTGGAGGAATCATCTAGGGGAGCAGTGAGGACGTCTAACCCTCAGGAGATTCCCAGAATTGTGTAACATTGAGATGTGACCATTGTTTCCCCTGAAATGTTCCTCTGTCCCCAAGTCTGTAATTCTCAGAGGGGAAAATAGGAGAAAACAATTTGTTCCACAGTTTCTCCTGAGCGGCCGATGCCCCATAAGAGCCGAAAACTACTGAGGCTCAGTGCAAAGCTCAGAAGGGAAGGAGCGACGTATTACAGGGCAGATTTTACTCTTATGGGGTGAGGGGCCATGTCACATGATCAGAGTCCCAGAACAGCAGGACCCCAATAACAGACACCATTTTACAATCTCCACCTCTCAATTATTCATCTTTGTCCCAGAATTTTATACCATTGAGCGATGAAGAATAAATAATTACATTTTACCACAAAAAAAATAGTCTTGGCCCCATTTTTACCTTTATACAAGGGGAAATAGGTAAAAATGGCTCCAAAATTTGTCAGACAATTTCCGATGAATGTGGCAATACCCCATATGTGACTGTACTTCATACCCACACAGCGAGACTTGGGGGGGAAAGAGCGCTATTTGATTCTTGGAGATCACATTTTCTTAGGATACAGTAGGGAAAATAAGTATTTGATACACTGACGATTTTGCCAGTTTTCCCACCTACAAAGAATGGAGAGGTCTGGAATTTTTATTGTATTAATATTTCAACTGTGAGAGACAGAATCTAACAATAAAAAACAGAAAATCACATTGTATGATTTTTATATAATTAATTTGAATTTTATTGCATGAAATAAGTATTTGATACAATAGAAAAATAGGATTTTTGCCCAATTCTCCATACAGATCTTCTCCAGATATTTCAGTTTTTGGATCTGTCGCTTGGCAACATTGAGTTTCAGCTCGCTCCACAGATTTTCTGTTGGGTTCAGGTCTGGAGACTGGCTAGGCAACTCCAGGACCTTGAAATGCTTCTTGAGTAGCCACTCCTTAGTTGCCCTGTCTGTGTGTTTTGGGTCATTGTCCTGCTTGAAGATCCAGCCTCGACTCATCTTCAATGCTCTTACTGAGGGAAGAAGGTTGTTGGCCAAAATCTCCATGGCTCCATCCATCCTTTCTTCAATACGGTGCAGTCGTCCTGTCCCATTTGCAGAAAAGCACCCCCAAAGTATGATATTTACCCTACTATGCTTCATGGTTGGAATGGTGTTCTTGGGGTTATACTCATCCTTCTTGTTCCTCCATACATAGCGTATGGAGTTGATTCCAAAAAGTTCTCTTTTGGTCTCATCTGACCACATTACCTTCTCTCATGCCTCCTCTGGATCATCCAGATGGTCATAGGTGACCTTCAAATGGGCCTGGACATGGTCTGCTAGCGTGAACAGGGATAACCTTGTGAGCCCTGCAGGATTTTAATCCATGACGGTGTGGTGTATTACTAACGGTAATGTTTGAGACTGTGGTACCAGATTTCTTCAAGTCATTGACCAGGTATTCCCATGTAGTTCTGGGCTGATTCCTGACCTTTCTCAGAATCATCCTTACCCCATAAAGCGAGATATTGCATGGAGCCCCAGGCTGAGGAAGATTGTCAGTCATCTTGTATTCCTTCCATATTCTAATAACTGTACCAACAGTTGTTGCCTTCTCACCAAGCTGCTTGCCTATTGTCCTGTAGCTCATCCCAGGCTTGTGCGGGTCCACAATTTTGTGCCTGGTGTCCTTAGACAGCTCTTTGGTCTTGGTCACTGTGGAGAGGTTGGGAGTGTGATTGTGTGGACAGGTGTCTTTTATACAGCTAACGAGTTTAAACAGGTGCAATTAATACAGGTAATGGGTGCAGAGTAGGTGGCTTCATAAAGAAAAACTAACAGGTCTGTGAGAGCCAAAATTCTTGCTGATTGGTAGGTGATGAAATACTTATTTCATTCAGTAAAATACAATTTAATTACCTTATATACTCGTGTATAAGCCGAGATTTTCAGCACCTTTTTTCGTGCTGAAAATGCCCCCTCGGCTTATACACGAGTCATAGGGCAGAAACCAGCGGGGGAGGGGATGCCGCGGCAGGAGCCGGTGGCTGGGACATCATACTCACCCCTCCCCGTGCCATCGCTGAGCGTCCCTGCAATCCTGCGTTCTCCCCGGCTTCCTGCAGCTCTCCCCGGCTTCCTGCAGCTCTCCAGCACTGAGTGGTGAGGTAATACCCGCTCATTAAGGTCATGTAATATGGACGCGACGCCACTCCCATAAGCGTGGCCTCCATATTCATGGCCTTAATGAGCGGTATTACATCACCGCTCAGTGCTGGAGAGCTGCAGGAAGCCGGGGAGAGCTGCAGGAAGCCGGGGAGAACGCACAATTGCAGGGACGCTCAGCGATGGCACGGGGAGGGGTGAGTGTGATGAACGGGCACGCGGTCCGCCACACGGTAGCCCGGGTATCACGGCTTGTGATCCCTCCGTGCTGCAAATGTGACGAAAACGCGCACACACACGACGGCTGCTGCCGTCCGACCCAGTAAACTGCAGGGATTTATAATTATCCCACTTCCACTTAGGAACTTGCAGCTCTCTGGCGCCCCCCTTACCCTCAGGTCAGTCAGGGAACTGCACCTAGGATAATTGGTCGCCAGACGGGTCACTTGGATGTGTGCTGGCTATTGGGCACGCTGCAGTGAGGGAATTATAATTACTCCTGGCTGCAGCCAGGCAGTACCCTTATAAACCCCGCTCCGTCACTGCCAGCGTCACCCAATAGATTAACACTTTACACCCCTTCCTTTTAGCTGCCACCAGCTACGGCTTTTGATGAACAATTTATCAAGAGGGTCCGTAGCAACCCCAAAACAGTAGCATAGTGCTTCAGGCACGTGCAAATTCGTTTATAGAGCAGGAGAAACAAACTAATAAATTTATAGGTTTATTCCTTAAAAACCAGGCAGTGCTTATATAATATAAAAAGATGTAACAAACTGAGACAATATCGTTATATACAGATGCAGTTATAAAATAAAATGGGATTAAGAATGAAAGATAACTCACATGGTTGTTAGATCATTACAGGGAATTGTTAGGATCATTCAGCCATGGAGGGTCCTTGTTGGAGTCGGAGTATCCCCGTAACAAGAAATACACAGACACGTAGTGTATAATCAGGTACTGGGAAGCCCCTGAGCGCGCCCGCTCTATGGATGCTATCCCTTTATTTATACTAACAAATCATAAGATATTGTCGCACAGGCGCAGTAAAATTCCTTTGTTCCATAAGCAGCAAAGTGATTCATAACAGTGGAATGTTGATAAGAAAGTTTCATAATTAGAAAAGTGATAATTCATAGTAATAGAAGGTTGCTGAGACAGCTAAAAACAAGTTACAATCTAGTTTCTGGGCGTCAGTCCAAATGTCCAGATAAGGGAAGAATAACTTCATCTGTGTCTTACATCGTAATTTTGGGTGAAGTATAACTCCTACCATCCTCTCAGTCCCCCCTTTGATTCTTCCTTATATATGTTGATAGTGAATTTTCTCCTGAAGTTTTTTCATCTTCCTTGCCACCCGTCGGTACACGAATATATTTAGCATAGTTAACACAAATATAAGTAATACTAATATAACAAGGGGATAACAAAAAACTTGAATAAAGTGTGTGGCAGTAGGCGACCTTCCACTAAATATATCATACCAATGATGTTCAGTTTCACTTTGAATTGCAGACCCTAAATTAATCAATTTTTCTGAGTCTATATATGCATTTACCAGGAGTTTGTTCAAAGAATATTTAAACTCAGTAATATGAGCATGCACTTCCTCTGATCTATTAATCAATTCTCTTAGCTTGGTTCAGTCTAAACTAACAGGTATGTTAGGCAACATTTTTACAAAGTTCATTCCTTCACTTATTTCATTGTTTATTTCAGGTAAAAAGAAATAAGTGCTTCCTTTCCAGTTTAGAGTAGTAATATTTTTAATACATCCAACATATGGGGTATTTAGGTGCAGGGGTCCTGTGGTATTTTTATCGTCATGGTCAAGCATTCTGTGTTTGCTCTGCAGGTATAGTTATTTTGCGTCCTATTTTGTGTATGGCTTTTCCATTTCCAAAGGGAAGAGTAGGTCTCCCCTTCTTCCAGTTCTTTTTTCCTTGGGGATGGATGTCCCAGTGTCCAAGCAACAGTGTAGCTTACCAATATCGCTATCAACGCAATGATTTGATAAAGAATTCTCATTTTGCTATCTTACAGTGGCTAGCATGCACCCATGCAGCCTTTCCTTCT
>JARQOD010002956.1:0-70626 GCA_033576555.1 Oophaga sylvatica
ATACCGCCCAACAAAAAGTGGAATAACACCGACAAAAATACCCTATAAATAAACATGGTACCGCGAAAACAAATCTTGCCCCCGCAAAAAACACCCATAACACTCACAGTGAAAAAATAAAAAAGTTATAACCCAAATAAAGCGAGAAAAAATAAGATTTTTTATAAAAAATTTTTTTATTCTATAAAAGCGCCAAAACATAAAAAAATGATATAAAGGGGTATCGCCTAATCGTACTGCCCGAAGAATAAAACTGTTTTATAAATTTTACCACCCCGGGGAAAATATAAACGTCCCCCCAAAAGAAATTCATGATTTGCTGATTTTTGTTCATTCAACCCCCCAAAAAAATCGAAATAAAAAGCGATCAAAAAATGTCATGGCTAAAAACAGATCCAATAAAAAAGTCCCTCGTCCCAAAAAAAAAGACCTACAGACTCTGGGGGCCCAAAAATGAAAAAATTTAAAGCTCTCAAAATGTGGTGATGCAAAAACCACTTTTTGCAAAAAAAAGCGTTTTTTAGGTGACGCGCCAATCCAAAAACCCGCAAAAATAGAAAATTTAAAACCCCCCTTTATCCCCCCTTAGTTAGGGAAAAATAAAAAAATTAAAAAAATGTATTTATTTCCATTTTCCCCTTAGGGGTTTGGTTTGCGCTAAATTGGGGTTTGAGTTTGGGGCAACGTTAGGTTAGGGGGGGATTAGGGTTAGGGGGGGGTAGGGTTTAAAGGGTTTTTGGGGTTTGGGTTTGGAACTAGTGTTGGGGGGTGTTGGGGTTGGGTTTGGGGTTAAAATTTGGGGGGTTTTTTCGTTTAGGCAATCAGGGGGTCTCCCCAAAATTTACATGGCGTCTGATCCAATTCCAGCCAATTTTGCATTGAAAAAGTCAAACGTGCTCCTTCATTTTGAGCTCTGCCATGCTCCCCCAAAATATTTACCCCTGCATAGGGGTATCATGACTCTGGGCCACAAAGTTATTGTCAATTTTCCCATTTTTTCCGTTACCCTTGGGAAAATAAAAACGGGGGGGACAAAAACATTTTTTTTAAAAAAAATGAATTTTTTTTTTTTTTTTACGGCTGTATGTTTTAAAATTTTCTGTGAAGCACTAGAGGCTCATAGCGCTCCCACACTTTTAAAAAAGTTCCTTTTGGGGGCATTTTCCAAAAAGGGGGCACTTTGGGGGGTTTCCACGTTTTGGGGGCATCAGGGGGTCTCCCAATGCGACATGACGCCCCCAGACCATTCCCCCAAAGTCTGCAAACCAAAACGTCACACTTCCCTTCCGAGCCCAGCGTGCACCCATACGTCGTTTTCTCACACGTTTTGGTTTACGTACTCAGGACAAATTGGGCAACAACTTTTGGGGGCCAATTTTTCCTGTTACCCTTGTGAAAATAAATTTGGGGGCGGAAAAAAAAATTTCTGTAAAAAAAAAAAAAAATTTTTTTTTTTACAGCTGTATTTTTAAACTTCTTGAAGCACTTTCGGGTTTCAAAGTGTCAAAAAACTAGTAAGTTCCTTGGGGGTCTATTTTTCCAAAAAAGGGCACTTGTGGGGGGTTTTCCCAGTTTGGGCGCATCAGGGGTCCCAAATGCGACAGACCCCCTGACCATTCCACAAAGTCTGCAATCCAAAACGTCACTTCTTCCCCTTCCGAGCCCAGACGGCACCCATACAGTAGTTTTCCCCCACATATTGGGTATCAGCGTACTCAGGACAAATTGGACAAAAAAATTTTTTGGGGTCCAATTTCTCCTATTACCCTTGTGAAAAAAAAATTTTGGGGGCGAAAAAATCATTTTTGTAAAAAAAAAAAAAAAAATTTTTTTTTTTGGTGTACTTTAAAAAATTCTGTGAACACTTTGGGTTCAAAGTGCTACCAAAACCATCTAAAATAATTTCCTTTGGGGGGGTCTTTTTCCAAAATGGTTCTTTTGGGGGGTTTCCCCTTTGGCAGACGGAGCTCCCAAAACGACTGGCTCCCCAAATTCTGCGTTGAAAAACAAAGGCCCCTTTCCCCCATTCCAAACTCCCCATGCACCCAACAGGGTTTCCCCCCACATATGGGGAAACCCCGGGTACCGGGAAAAATTTTTCCCAAAATGATTTTTTGGAGTCTTTTACCCTTGGGAAAAAAAAATTGGGGGGAAAAGACAATTTTGTTAAAAAAAATATATTTTTTAATTTTCCCCCTCACGTAAAAACTTGTTTGAAAGCCTTGGGGGTTCAAATTCTCCCAAAGATCTAGTAAGTTCCTTGGGGGTCTATTTCCCAAATGGGGTCATTGTGGGGGGGTTTCCCTTTTGGGGAAAATCAGGGACTCCCAAATGCAACAGGCTAAAATCTAATTCCACCAATTTTGGTTGGAAAAAATCAAAGGTGCTCCTTCCATTCCGAGCCTGCCATGCCCCCAAAACAGGGGTTCCCCCCCCCAATAGGGGGGGGGGGATCAGGACAAATTGAAACAATTTTTGGGTCCTTTCCCGTTGCCTAGGGAAAAAAAAAATTATGTTAAAGTAATTTTTTTAAAAAAAATAGGTTTTTTTTTTCATCCCCGGGATTAAAAAAATTGTGCGAACCCTTTGGGTTCAAAGTCCCCAAAAAGATCTAGATAATTCCTTAGGGGGTCTATTTCAAAAGGGGATTGGGGGCCACTTTTACCTCCCACACAAATCATACCCCCCAATTTTTGCATTCCAAAATTAAAACCCCTTTCCAAACCCCCCCCCCCCCAAACATTTTTTCCCCCCCCCCCCCCCCACAATGGGGTTCAAGGGAAAACAGGAAAAATTTGGGACAAAACTTTTGGGGGTCCAATTTTCCCCCTTGGGAAAAATAAAAAATTTGGGAAAAAAAAATATTTTTTGGGAAAAAATTTTTTTTTTTTTTTTTTCACACCCAGGCTTAAAATTTTGTAAAAATTTTTTGGGTTAAAAGGCCAAACAATCAAATAATTTCCCCTTGGGGGGTCTTTTTTCCAAAAGGTTCACTTGGGGGGGTTTCCATTTTTAGGCGCTTGGGGGGTCCCCCAAACACGCGGCGCCAATTAACTCCAGAATTTTTATTTTTTAAAAAGTCAAAGGGCCTCCTTCCCTTACGACCCTTTCCCCGTGTGCCCAAAAGGGGTTTTCCCCACATATAGGGTTTTGGCGTACTAGGAAAATTCACAACAATTTATCCCCATTTTTCCTTTTTCCCTTGTCAAAAAAAAAAAAGTTTGAAAAAATTTTTTTTGGCTAAAAAGTTAATTTATTTTTCCTTCCAAATGCTTCACCCCCTATGAAGACCCAAGTGTTAAAAACTTCTTGAATGGGTTTGAGTACCTTGGGGGTGCATTTTTTTTGAAGGGGGTCCTTTTTTTTTTTCTGCTATTAGACCCCCAAAACTTTAAATGTGGGGGGCCCTAAAAAAATGGCTTTTAAATTTTGTTTTTAAAAAGAGAAATCACTGGCAATTTTAACCCCCTTTAAATTTTTCCAAAAAAAAAAAAATTTGGTTCCCAAAAATTTTGCTGATGTAAAGTAGACTGGGAAAAATTTATTTTTAAAAATTTTTTTGGGGACTTTTCCTTTTTTAAGGGAAAAAAAATTTAATGTTTTAAAAGCAAAATTTTCAAAATTTTTTTGCCTATTTGGTTTTTTTTTTCAAAAAAAAACGCAAGTAATCGAGAAAAATTTCTTCTAACGGAAGTACAATAGCCGGAAAAGAATCTCGAATCGCGAAAATCCGTTGAACGTTCCAAGGGTTTAACTTTAAAGAGACAGTGGCAAAATTTTAAAAAATTGGCCGGTCTTTCGTGCAACCCCCTTGGGGTGAAGGGGTTAAGTCACCAATTTTTTTTTTCCCCCAAGGGTAACTGAGAAATTGGACCATAAAAGTTTTTGGGTCCAATTTGTCCTGAGTACGCTGATACCCCATATTTGGGATGGAACCACTGTTTGTGCGCACGGCAGAGCTCGGAAGGGAAGGAGCACCATTGACTTTTTCAAACCAAAATTGGCTGGAATCGAGATTGGATGCATGTCACATTTTGATAGCAACTGAAGTGCCTAAACAGTGGGAATCCCCACAAGTGACCTCATTTTAGAAACTGACCCCCTAAGGAATTATCTAGATCTGTGGTGAGCACTTTGAACTCCCAAGTGCTTCACACAAGTTAATAACGTAGAGCCGTTAAAATTAAAAAATAAATATTTTTCCACAAAAAATGATCTTTTCACCCCAATTTTTTTCCCAAGGGTAACAAACCACCTCAAAAGTTATTGTGCAATTTTTTCCTGCATACGCTGATACCCAAATTTGGGGGTAAACCATTGTTTGCGTGCATGGCAGAGCTGGGAAAAGGGAGGGCACAGTTGACTTTTTCAGGCAAAAATGGTGTATGCCATTCTCGTTTGGAGAAACCCCTGATCTGCCTAACAGTGGAAACCCCCCCAAGTGAAAGCTTTTTTGAAACTAGACCCCCCCCAAGGAACTTTTTCTGATCTGTGGTGAGCACTTTGAACCCAAGTGTTTCCTAAAGTTTATAATCCCTGGTGTGAAAAAAAAAATTTCTACAAAAATAATTTTTTAGTCCCCAATTTTCAATTTTTTTTTTTTCTCAAGGAAATTGGACCTCAAAAGTTTTGTCCAATTTGTTCTGAGTACGCTGATACCCCATATGGGGGGGATACTGTTTGGGCGCACAGCAGGGCTCGGAAAGGAAGTAATGACATTTTGGAATGCAGACTTTGATGGGTGTTATGTTCAGTTTGCAGAGCTCTGATGTGCCCTAACGTGGAAACCCCCCAAAGGACCACATTTTGGAAACTAGACCCCTAAGGAACTTATCTAGATCTGTGGTAAAGCACTTTGAACCCCCAAGTCTTCACACAAATTTATAATGCCCGGGCTGAAAATAAAAATCCTATTTTTTTCCGCAAAAATTATCCTTTAGTCACCAATTTTTTTTTTCCCAAAGGTAAGGGGGAAAAATTTTGGACCCCAACAGTTGTTGTCCAATTTGTCCTGGTACGCTGATACCCTATATGGTGAGAAGTACTGATGGGCACACATCGGGGCTCGGAAGAAGTAGTGATTTTTAGTAATGCAGACTTTGAGGGAATGGTTTTGGGGGTGTCAGGGGTTTTGGGAACCCCCTGATGTGCCTAAACAGGGGAAAACCCCCCAAAGTCCCCTTTTGGATACTATACCCCCCAAAAGGAACTTACAGATGGTGGTGAGAACTTTAAACTCTCAAGGCTTCACAGAATTTTTAAAACCCCGGCGTGAAAAAAAAAAAAATATTTTTTTTTCCAAAACATGATTTTAGTCTCCCAGTTTTTTATGTTTCCAGGGTAACAGGAAAAATTTGGGCCCAAAAATTTTGTTGTCTAGTTTGCCCTGAGTACGCTGATACCCAATATGTGGGAGAAAACACTGTATGGCACACTCGGGGCTCGGAAGTGAAGTATGACGTTTTGCATTGCAGACTTTGAGGAAGGCCTGTCATGTCATGTCGCGTTTGGATAGCCCCTGATGTGCCTAAACAGGGAAACCCCCCACAATGACCCCATTATGGAAACTAGACCCCCAAATGAACTTTTCTAGATGTTGGTGAGAACTTTGAACCCCCAAAGTGCTTCACAGAAGTTTATAACGGTAGAGCCATAAAAATAAAAAATCATATTTTTTTTTTTCCCTAAAAATGATATTTTCGCCCCCCAATTTTTATTTTCCCAAGGGCAACAGAAGAAAAATTGGGCCCAAGATTTATTGTGCAATTTGTCCTGAGTATGCTGATACCCCATATGTTGGGGTAAAAATACTTTTGGGCTCATGGCAGAGTTCAAAAGGGGAAAGGGGCACCGTTTAACTTTTTCAATGCCGAATTGGCAGAATTGAGATCAGATGCCATGTCACGTTTGGGAGCCCCTGATGTGCCTAAATAGGGAAACCCCCAAATTCTAACTCCAACCCTAACCCCAACACACCCCTAACCTAATCCCAACCCTAATCATAACCCTAACCACAAAACCTAACCCTAAAAACACCCGTAACACTAGCCCAACCCTAACCTTAACTTTAGCCCCAACTCTAACCCTACTTTAGCCCCAACCCTAACCCTAATGGGAAAATGGAAATAAAAAACATTTTTTTTATTTTATTATTTCCCCTAACTAAGGGGGTGATAAATTGGGGGGGTTTTATTTACTATTTATAGCGGGTTTTTATATGGGTTTTTATGATTGCAGCTGTCAAAACAAAGACGCTTTTTATTGCAAAAATAGTTTTTGCATCACCCATTTTGAGGCTATAATTTTTCCCTATTTGGGCCCACAGAGTCATGTGAGGTCTTATTTTTTGCGAGACGAGTTGACTTTTTATTGATATCATTTTGGGCACATGATATTTTTTGATCGCTTTTTATTAAGATTTTTGGGAGGCAGAATGAACAAAAACCAACAATTCATAAATTTCTTTTGGGGGGTGGGCGTTTATTCCGTTCCCATGTGGTAAAATTGATAAAGCAGTTTTATTTCGGGTCAGTACGATTACAGCGATACCTCATTTTTTTATAATTTTTTTTTTGTTTTTGGGCCCTTTTTTAAAAAAAAACGATTATATATAAAAAATAATTATTTTTGCATCGCTTTATTCTGCGACGTATAACTTTTTTTTTTTTTCGCTGATGATGCTGATTTCTTGAGGGGCAAGATAACGTTTCAGCGGTACCATGCTTATTTATATCGTCTTTTTGATTTGCGTGTTATTCCACTTTTGTTCGGCAATATGATGAAAATCATTATTTTTTTAGCCTTGTTTTTTTTAAGGGTTCGCTAAAGGGGTTAACTAATGAGACAGGTTTATAGGGCAGATCGTTACGGATGCGGCAATACTAAATATGTGTACTTTTTTGTTTTGTTTTTTTTTTATTTTAAAAGAGAAATGAATTTTATTGGGGAATATTTTTTTTTTTTTTAATTTGGAATTTTTTTTTTACAATCTGATTTTCATTTTTTTAACTTTTTTTTCTTTGTCCCAGAGTGGGACATCACGTAAAAATCAGATCGCTGGTCTTACAGTGTGCACACACTCTGTGAGACCAGCGATCTCAAGGCCTGCTGCGGCTTTTCAGCGCCTGCTCTCCAGGCACAGGAAGCCGCCTCCCCGCAGGCCCGGTGGCCCCTTTTGGGTCCCGGGGTTTGCAGGGGGGAAAGGCCCTCAAACGCGCGATCCATTGCGTTTTTCTGAGGGCCCAGGGAAGCACCCCGGGGAGCCCCCCCCCGCGCGTGCTTTCCGCGCCCCCGGTACCCGTGTATTTTGATGGGGTTTGGCCAGGGGTTTAAATTCCCGGGGACGGCCCCGGCCCCTCGGAAAATAGTTGGGTATCCGTAAAAAAGGAACCCGGTGCGTCATGCCCTTCCCCGGGACGCGCTGTCGCTGTGACGTACTTTTCCCCTCCCTGGGAATTAAAGTACCAGGTACAGGGGGAAAATAGCTCGGTAAATTTTAAAGGGGTTAAAATACGGGCCCTGTTGAAAATTTTTTTTTTTAAAGAAAACTGGGTCAAATTTTGTAAAGGAGGAAAAAACATTTAAAAGGGTTCTAAAATCCAAAATTTGTAGCTATATTTAAGAAATGGGAAAAACTATATTGGTTAAAAAATCTTATTCCTTAATAAAAATCAACCCCCTAAATAAGGTAAAAATAAAATAATAAAGCCTTCCCCAAAGGACCCCCTGTTAACTAGGACTTTAAAGAATCTACCTTGCCCAAATAAAAAAAAAAAGGGGGACAACCCTTCGGTGCTGCAACATGCCCCAAGAACCCAGCACTTTTTGGCCCCATCTCCTTGTTTAATTGCTGGGATGGTTTAATTTGGGGAAAAAAAGTTGGAAATACTGTGAAAAGATTGATTCGGCTGGTGCAGCGAAAGTCAGGATTGATGGGGGAAAAAATTTTTTGGGTGCTCGTGTGGCGAAAAAAGTTCACCTGCCCGGGGAGCGAAAACCTGGGATGTGGGGACTAGGCCTGAGAAACTTTAAAACCGAGCTCTGAGGATGGCGCAAGAAAAATTGGGACCCCCGGGCCAAAACCAGACTCCCTGGGGGCATGTTAACAGCTACCTTGGTTCACTGGACCCAGTGGTGAGGTCGGTTGTGCGGCAGTTAGCGCCAGGTACCACCGGGCATGTTGGCGAGAGTGGACCCATGGGGGGAAACAAAGAATGCATGAATAAGAAGGGCATAAAAGGCTCTCTGGGGGCACGGTGGGATCTGGCGGCAAGAGGCACAGCGGGGAATCTGGCAGGAGGGGGGCCCGGTGGCCAAACAGACGAGGAAAAAAGGAAATGTTGGGAAGGACAGGCCAGGACGGTAGGAGGGAATATGGGAAAGGTAACCTGTTCAGATAAAGGGAAAAGGCAGCAGGGTGGGGAGTAGAGCAGAGCAACCCCCGGGTCAAGCGAGAGCAGAACAGGCCGCAGGGGACAGAGGGGGCAAAACCCTAATTGGGGGCGAGAGCCAAGGGCCCCCAGGGTGAGAGGGAGGCAGGCCGGGGCCAATAAACACAAGTCTTCGTGAATCCCCAAGTGAAACCAGGGCAAATTTTTGCAGCGACAAAAAAGGGACGGTCCCGGGGAAATTCGAGCAAAAGGGGAAAAAAAGAATAGACACGCAAGGGGGGGGGTACAGACAAGGAAAAAAAAGGTTCAGGTTGGCTTAGTTCAAAAAGGGCAGACACGGGAACAATTTTAGGCAAAAGTTCAGGCCCCGGATTAAAAAAGCCCCCCGGGGGGGAAATGAGGGCAATAAAATACGGGAGGCCTGGGTACAAGCCCCCAAGGGGGACGAAAAAAGGGCAGGATCGGAACTCGTAGCAAAAGAGACTGAGAGGTTTTTGTCGGCATCCCTTTGGGTGGGATCCCTTTTAAATACCCCACCTTTGGAATAGGCTGGGGGGACACATTGGAAAGTGCCCAAAGCTCTTAAAAAATGGAAGGCGGGGCCCCCCACCCTAAGCATAACCCCGGAAATAGCCACACCAGCAGGGACTGAGGTTTCCCGCTGAAGGGGCAGAGGGAAACCAAGCTGGCCCGAATGGGGATAAGATGGTGTAAAAACCTGGGAAAAAAATGGGAAGCCATGTTGATGCCTCGGGAAAGTTAATAAGGGGTTTATCCTCTTTTGCAAGCTAAAATTTAAATTCACTAGCCCAAAAACAGGTGATTTTTCCACACCTTTTTAATAAAAAATCATTTAAAAATTTTTCCGCGACAAAAAGAAGTTACCAATATCCTAAAAGTAGTTATTTTGCAAGGGGCTAAAAAAAAGTTTCCCAAAAAAAAAAAAAACGAAAATTTAGATTATTAGTCGGAAAAGGTTTTAAAGCCATTTCTTAGCTTTGGATGCGGAAAAAAAGTGAGAAATTATCCATAAATCCAAAAAAAGGGCAGTGGTGAACCTTTCCCCTGGGCCGTGATTAAAATTCCCCAAAAGCGCAGTGAGACTCATTAAAGGTCACAAAAGCCCAAACATCATCCAAAGAATAGCAACCTCACTTTCCCGTTTAAGGCTGTTTGTAACTACCCATAAAAAAGAAAGGGGGAAAAAAGGGCTGTGGCAAGTTTAAGACAAAACCCTATTTAAAAAAAAGAACAAAGGGGTTTTTTGTTTTACCCAAAAATCTTTATGACCCCAAAACTTTGGGAGAAAACTTGTGGCGATGGACAAAGTTTATTTTTTTGGGGGTGATGTTCATTCATCGGCATAAAAATCCCCCTTTTTAGAAAAAGAACATCATCCAACAGTTTAAAGTGGTGGGTAGTGTGAGGGTCTGGGCTGTTTTGATTTTTTAGGACCTAGAAAAAACTTTCCATAAAAAAGGGAAAAACCAAAAAAATTTTTTGCTGTTACAAAAAAAACCCTGTGGGTTTTTTTGGGCCCATCTTTTGTGCCCCAAGCAAAAAGCGTACGGGGTTCGTAGCCTACAATGATCCAAAAACTCCCCCTTTTTCTCCCTTTGAAGGGGTTAAGAAAAAAATTAAAAATTTGGAAGGGGCCTAGTCAAAGCCTGCCCTTTTCCCATTGAGATGCTGGAAAAACCCCCTTAAAAAAAGGCGGTTGGTGTTTTAAAAACCCCCTCCAATGGGGAAAAAATTTTTAAAACTTTTTGAAATTTGGGGGCCCAAAAATTTTCCCTTTTTTGGCGTTGTAAAAGGCTCATTGCCATTATAAAAAAAAGTGGTTTGGGGATTTTTTTTAAAAAAAAAGGGGGGCCCAAACCATTTTTTTAAGTTTAAAAGGGCAATCATTTTTAAATTTTGCGCCTTTTGGTTTTTGGGTTTTTTTTTTTTCCCCCTTTAAATAAAATTTCTTTAAAAATTTTTACTTTTTGTTTTATTTGTTATTTTTTTGAAATTTTTTAAAATTTTGTTTGGTGATCTGCTTTTAAAAGTGGAAAACATGCAAAAAAAAATGAAATCGGGGGGCAAACTTTTTTTTCACAAAACTGTATTGCACAGAAAACTATATTATTTTGAGATACTTTTTTTAAAATTTGCTTTTGTGAGAAGTCTGCTTGATTTTTTTTTAAAAAATTTGGGTAAAAAGGTATTTTTTGGGAAAAATTTTTTAAAAAAAAAAAAACATGAAAAGTCTGTCAGTGTGCTGTTTTAAAAAATGGGTGTTAAATTGGGTAGGGGGTTTACAATCTGTTTAAATGGTGGTCCCTAAAAAATTTTACTAAATATTTGTTTTTTAAAAAAGTTTAAAAGTGGTGGAACGACCGGGGAGATTCGATTGTTTTAACAAAAGGGTATAATTTTTTCTACTATCCTTACATGACCTTTGGGAAAGTTTCCGACAGGGGGGCCCCCTCATCTTTCTTTTTGCTTTTTTGAATTGAGGTTTGCAGTTTCATTAAACATTGTAAATATTCGGGGAGCTAGTTTTGGCAGCTCTTTTTAAATTAAAGTGTGCTTTTTTTCTATTTAGCAAGTCTTATTTTTACAGTAAAAAAAATTCTTTTTTTTTCCGAGTCGCAAATCACCTTTTTGGGGGGGGGAAAGGGAAAAAACCCTTTTTATTTAGGTTTTTAAATCTTTTAAAAACCCCAAATTTTTTGTCCCATTGGGGGTTTTAAATTTTGATTCTAAAATATTTTTCTAAAAAAAAGATCGGAACCCCTTTTTTTAAAAATTTGAAAACGTGACAAATGGTGGTGTTTCTAAACCAAAATTTTTTTTTTTAATTTTTTCCCCCAAAATTGAAAGTGAGTTGACTTTCCCGTTTTTTTAAATTTTTTTAAAACCCCTCAATAAAAAACCCCCTTTAACAAGGGGGACCAAAGTGGGGATGAGCGGATTCCCCCAGGTATGGCTCCCGGGGCCGACTGGAAAAAAAAAAGTGCCCTGCCCAGACCCCTTGCCAAAATACCCCCCTTTCCCCGTCAGTGAATTTTGCTTTTTTTTGGGTAATGCCCTTTAAACCTTTTAAAAAAGATTTGTTTAAAAGCCCACGTGTGAATGGCCCCAGTTGGCATAAAAAAACCCACGCTCATTTGGGGGGTGCTCTTCAGACCCCCGGGTTTTTTGGGGGGATCATGGAGATCGAGGGGGGTGGGCCCCCCCAAATTTAGTTGGAAATTTAAAATTTTTAAAAAGGAAGGTGATTTTGGGAAAAACCTTTTTTAAAAAAGGGTTTTTCCCAAATATTTTTTTTTATTTTTTCAAAAAATTTAAAAAAATTTTTAAAAAACCCAAAAGGCGCCCCCAAAGTAAATGTCGCATCCCAACAAAGGACGGGGAAAAATTTGGTATGGCCGTGTATCCTTAAAAAAAGGGGGCCCCCTGAAACTTCCGTATTTTTTTTGGATTTTA
The DNA here is from genome assembly GCA_033576555.1 of Oophaga sylvatica. Taxonomy (NCBI): domain Eukaryota; kingdom Metazoa; phylum Chordata; class Amphibia; order Anura; family Dendrobatidae; genus Oophaga; species Oophaga sylvatica. The sequence goes on from JARQOD010002956.1 coordinate 11,865, forward strand.
ATCGAATTTGAAAAGTCAAAATGGGATTTAGGTAAAAAATTCCATAACTAGTACTTTTTTCTTGTTATTTTTCCCTCTGCTTTTCCCCAATTTTGTTTTTGGTTAAAAAATTTTTGAAGGTAAAAAATTAAAATTTTTGTGAATGGGCCAAATACAGAAACTGAGAATCCCCCAAATATACGGCATTTAGAAGGGGTGCTTTCGGTTTTTTTATACGAACAATTAGATTTGAGAATTAACCAGTTACAGGAAAGTGATGTGGCCCTGTGCAAATTTTATACTGTGGTATACTCAGTGCTCACAGACTCAGGAACACTTGTTTATTTAAATCAGTTTAAACCCCAATGCAAAGTTCAAAAAAATAAACATGTTTTCTCCCAAAATAAGGAAAAAAAAGATAATACATGACAGCCTTTTCCCTGGGGAAACCCAAAAGCTCGGGTACAACAATAGTCCCCCCCCGTTGCCTAAACATTCTCTGGAGCCCCCCTTCCCCCCCCCCAAAACATACCAAAAAAAAAAAACCCCAATGGCAGGAATTTAATTTCCCAATCCCCCCCCTTGGGTGGTTTTTTAAAGTGAGAAACCACCCCCCCCATCTTTCGTATTTCAAAAAACCCCACCCTTTGTCATGGGAAAAACCCCCTTCGACTTTAAATGTGAAAAAAAATTTGGGGGGGTTTTTTTTTTGGGGAAAGTTTTAAGAATCTTCGTGATACAAAACACATGGTCAAAAATGTTGGTCCCCCTTGTTTAATGACAGAAAAACCCTAAGGGCCCGAAAAAATTGAAAAAAACAAAAATAATTAAATTTAAAATCTATGAAAATTAAAAAATTTAAGTCGTTTTGCTTTTTTCCCTGTTTCCCCCAAAATTGTAAAAAAAAAAAAATTTTAGGAAAAAGGGCCCCCCAAAAAAAATTTATGGACCCTGAAAAAAATGTGAAAAAAGGGACTTTTTAAAAAAAAAATTTTGTCCACAATTTTTCCCCCACGGGTTTTTAAAATCATTTGGGAAACAGGGGTGGGCCCGTGTGGGTTTGGGGGTGTTCACTTAACAAGGATTAGAGGAATAAAAGGGAAAAGTTGTTCGGGAAAATTTGAAAAAAAATTCAGGGAAAAAATGTAAAAAGGGAAAATTTTTAAGGCCATTGGGGAGCTTTGTTTTCCGGGGACTTTTTTTTCGTTGACATAATTTTTTAAAATTTTTTAAACTCCTTGGGCTTTACTAAAACCCCCTGGCCTTTTGGGCCAGAAGGGGAAAAATTTATAAAAATTTTAAGGAGGATTTTTCAAAAGGTTAAAAAAAAGCCCCAAAAAAAGTTTAAAAAAAAATTTAAAAGTAAAAATTAAGCTCAAAAAACCCCTTTGTTAATTTTTAAAAAAACATTCGTTGATGACCCAAAAATGACTTCATGGGAAAAAATTTAATTTTTTTATTTTGTTTTCAAAATTTTTTCAGAAGGATCTGCACTAAAAATTGGACCCAAGGCCATTCTATAAATTTTATGGGGTATGCTGGGGCCCCAAAGTTTTTTTTATCTTTAAAAAAAAGTGACCCAAAAATTTACACTGTCAACAAAAAATTTAAAAGGGAAAAACTTAAAAAAACAGAAAAAAATCCCCTGAAACTCAAAAATTCTGTAAAACAAACTGTCCATTGGGAAAAAAACTGATTTCCAAAACAATTTCCCTGCTGTTGGCAAAAGGAAAAAAGAAAAAGGGGAAAAATTTTTTGGGAATTTCCCCCCAACTAAAAAAAGGGGGGTTCGCGGTGGGGGCCCCCCAACCCCATCTGACCAATTTCTTTTTTTGGTGATTTTTTTGGTTAAATTTTTTAAATTTTTGGGTTTTGTTTACCCCTGTGGTGATGGACGGGGTTCTGCAACCCAAAAAGTGGTAGGTGTTCAGTTTAACCCCGGATGGAATTTAATGCGAGATGTGGCAAGGGGTTTTTTTGTGTTGTCAGCCCTTTTGTCCAGAGGTGGGGGGCCCAAAAGGAGACAGGCCCGTACCCGGGGGAGTGAAGGAGGGGGTTTGGAAGGCAAAACCAAGCAGCAAGACCGCTTTTCCTCCCCCTTTTTTTGCAAGGGGGGAAAAAGGGGGGACCCCTTTCCCCGGAAATGCAAAAAGACCCCACCCCCCCAAAAAATGGCTTTTGTCGCAAAAAGGGGTTTGAAACCCAACCCCCAAATTTGGGGGTGGTTTTGGTGCCCCACTTAAGATGGGGTTTTTTTCCCCCCCCCAAAACTATGCGGGGGGACTTGGTTTTTCCCCCAGAACGCAAGGTTTTGGGAAATTCCCCCTGGAGGCCCCGTGTCTTCAAGATGAAACTTTTTACAAAAGCCATTGCGAGAAAGGTCTGGAGCGTGTGGGTCCCCATCTGCTGGTTACAACATCCTTCAGGGATTACGGGTTTTTTGGGGGGATCAGAAGGGGGTTTGGGGGGGCTTTTTTTTTTTCCTCCCTTTTGTTGGGGGGAGGTAGCCTGAGGCCCTTGGGGACCGAGAAAAAAACCCCCAGATCCCCCTTTTAGAACCCCCCCCCTTTTGGTGAGTTGGGGCCGGGGCCCCCTAATTTCAGGCCAAAGAAAAACCTTTATGTGGTGGGGTGTCGCAGTTCCCCCGAAAAATAAAAGGGATTGAAGTATGGATGGCCCCCCCCCGTTCCCCGACCTAAAACGGATTGAGCACTTTTGGGGGGAAAAATGCTCGCTGCATTGCCCAAAAAATAAAGTTGCCTCACAGGGCTACCCGGGGGTTTTGGGGGATGCTTTAGCCAGGTCTGGGGGGAGATCCTTCCCCATTCCCCCCCTTTTTAGGGGGCATCCCCCCGGATTGTAGGGAGGTTTATAAAGGGGGGGGGCCCCACACACTACTGAGCATTTTTGAGTTGTTTTAAGGACAAAATTCCTTTTCCCCTTTAAATTTTTTGGGTGACTCCCCAAAATTTAAAGGCCCCCCTTGGTTAATAAATTTTTTTTTTCCCTTGATGATTTTTGTGTGATTTTGTTGTCGCCATTCAACTTTGTCAGAAAAACTTTCAATGAGAATAATTTTTTTCTTAGATTGGATGGTTTTTGGGGTTTTTTTCCCCTTTTTTTTTTGGCGTTTTATATAAATCAAATAATATGTGGGTGTGTTTTTATCAGAAAGGGGGACAAAAGGGGCCCCGGGTATATACATTTAAAAAAAAATTGCTGGGGGTGATGTTTAAAAACGTATTTTTTGGAATATAAGTGTCGGGGGGTAAGCAACCTAGGGGTTTTTTTTGGGGGAAATTAGGGGAAAAAAATGGAAAACAAAAAAATTTGGTTTAATTCTTTACTTTTTTAAAAACCCCATCCTGGTATTGTGTTCCCTAAACTCCTCCCGTTTCACATGGCCCCCCCCCAAACCCCCCTTCCCCTTTAGCAGGCCCCCCCATCCTTGCCCCGCTTTAATTGTCCCCCCAAACCCAAACCCCCCTTTTACATTGCTCCCCAAAACCTATTTGGTATACAAATTTACCCTCTCTCCCCCCACTAGTTACATGGGTCCCTCTTTCCCCATCGAGGCATGTTTTTCCCCCTTTATCCCCCCCTGGTGTGCCCTGGCCCCCCCCCCTCCATTTCCCCGGTATGCATAGCCCCTTTTTCCCTCCCGGTGTGATGGGCCTTATCCCCCCCCTTTTTGGGTTTCTGTCCCCCTTATCTCTGCCCCGGTATGCATGCCTCCCCTCCCCTTTTGGGAAAATTTAAAAATTTACCAGAGCGGGGGGGCCACTTTCAAATTTTTTTTTTTTTTTCCCTTTAGCAAAAATCCCTGAAAAAATTTTTTATTGGCACACAAAAATGCAATTTTCCCTGCCTGCGAAGCATTTTTTTTTTTTTTAAAAGTATTCATTTGAAAACTGGAGGCGGTCGTGAGGGAAAGTGACCCTGTCAGCAGTCTTCATAGAAATCTAATCAGGCCCACTCCCCCCAACCCCCGCCTTGGGCCCCAAAATCATTAAAAAAGAAAAAAAGATTAAAAAAACACAAACGTTTTTTAACCAAGGAAATTTTTAAATCGAAAAAAAGGGGTGACCTGACGTCTTAGGTTTGTGAAAACCCCGCTGACAGGTTCCCTTTGGGAAAAATAAATATTCCCTTCTCCCCCCCTGGGGTGGAATGCGGTGAATTATTTTTTAAAGTGCACCAAGTGACTCCCCGCCGCAGCTGCAGGAAGGTTGGTGACACTGGGCATTGAAGAAAAAATTTTTTCTTCTCTGTGCAAAGAAAGAGTATTCGGGAGGCCCTTGGTTGCAAGGCACATGAATCCCCCCCTAAACAGCTCGGGGAACAGGGGGCTGCAAGGGAGCGTGGGGGAAAGGAAGGTAAGGTTTTTTTTTTTTTTTTTGTTTTTGGGGTTGAAAAAGGATGGGGGTTTTAGGTTGCTCCCGGAGGGGGTGGGGGCCATGCTACCAAAATGGGGGTGGGGGCCCTGTATCCCCGGGGAAAAGGTGGGGCCCCGACCGGAGGGATGTAGATGGGGCAATATCCCGGAGTAAAAAAAAAATGAAATTCATTGCCCCCGCCCCTGGGGTTGCCCACCCTGGGGCAATTGCATTTGCCCGGAACACCAAAAAATTTTGGAAAACAAGCGACCTGTTTTCTGGAGAGAGCAGGTTAATGAACACATACAGTATAAAAGGGTGCTACCAAAAGAATACACCACATGCTTTCAAAGAAAAATAAAAAATGTCACAAATAGGAAAAAAACACCCCTTTTTTATCACATACTACATAGGGGAAAAAAAAAAAAAGGTTAAAACATAAAATTCGCTATAATAGGAAAATACAGTTGGCAAAAATTTTAAGGACCAGAAAATGTTAGTTTTTTGATTTTTCCTTTTTAGGTTTTTTTTGAGTAAAAAATAAATTTTTTTTTTATTAAAATCTGAAAATGTCTCCGATCTCCAAGCAAAAATTTTGTATTTTTTTTAAAAAAAAAATTGAAAAAACTAAAATTAAATAAAAAAAACGTGTTTTAAACCCAAAAATGCGAAAAAAAGTTATAAACATTTTAATTGAAAGTTTTAACTGGGGAAAAATTCGAAAACAGTTTTTTTGGAATAAACCTGTTTTAAACAAGCTTTCATGCGTTTGGGGTGTTTCCCAGTCTTTCACAAAAATTGGGGAAAAATTTAAGCGTTTTTTGTTTGATGGTTTGAAAACCTATCCTTTTGATTCTTTTCCCGAGGTTTTCAAGGGGTTCGGTCGGTGTTGGGTTGGCCCTGAAGGTTTTTTGGGTGGTCTTTAAATTTTTTCCGGTGTATGTTGGTCAAAAGGTGCTTTGGGGGTTTTTTGATTTTAGAAATCCCTACAATTGGTTTTTTTAAAATAAAAGTGTGTTTTTTTTTGGGGTGTGATTTGTTTGGTGAAATGTAAAAAAAAGTGTTTTTAAATTGGGGGTTTTTTGGGTGTTAAAATTTTGCGTTAAAAAGGTTTTTTTCTGTAAAATTTTGGTTTGTTTTTACTCCGTGGGTAAAGGTTTTTTCATAAAACTATTTGAATAATAACCCCAAAAGTTTATTCGTTTTTACATTGTGGATTGGAATGCATTTTTGTATTTTGTTTTCTTTTTAATTGTGTTTTTTTCTGCATTTTCATGCCTTTTTTTTAGGCCCTTACTCCTGTGATATCTCATTCCTTCCTTGGAAAAAGCCACATCAAATGTTTTGGATGCATGTAAAAGTATTAAAAAAAGTGGCAAGTTCACCTGAACATGTGTTTTTTTAGAAAAATGTTGAAAAAATTAATTCTTTTAAAACATGCTTCCTGCACTGAAAGTCATTTACAAGTGAAAAATTGCATGGACATAGATGTCAAATTTCTAATTTCCTAGCGATCAAAAATTGTTATATATCCCAAATGGTGCAAATTTACTGCAGGACGAACGACAACAAAAAAAAGGTAATAAAAACAATTCTTCATCTGTGTTTTTCTTGTTCATACTGCCTCCAAAAATCAGTATATGGTGTCATTCACATCCAATTTTTCCAATTTTTGCATATGAGTGCACTTGTACCTGTACTGTGATGTTTATGGAACCATTCAGATGTTGCAGAGATATTTACGATTTTGATTCAAGGGTCCAATCAAAATTGGCAAGCAAGCCAATTGGAGCTTGAAAAAAAAAATCGGACGACACTCAAATGACAGTGAAGTCCAATTTTTTATAGGCCGTCAGAATGGAAAAGGTGGAGATTTTTTTAAATTTCTCATGTACGAGAAAATCGGATGCCAATATTTGGTTAATTTTTTCATACATGGAAATATTGGAATGTGAATGAGGCCTCAGGCTCAGTTCACAATTATCCTTATCCAATGAGCGTTACATTAAGGTTTCTGTCTAAATTTAAGGAAAACATTCAGACAAAACCTCGACAAAACCATTTACTATAATGAGGCAGACAGAGTCACTTTAGACACCATGTGGCCTTTTTCCAGGTTGTATTCCCATATCTTTAGACATGCACAAAAGTGCAATTGAAACAGTATTGTGTACTTCTAAAAAAAGCGGTACACCGCTGGAGTCTATGCAGAGTCCAAAGTGACTCATCTAAGTGATAATGAGTAGAGATGAGCGGTGTTCGAATCGAACTGTTCGCCAATTTCAAATTCGAGCTGTTTTGGGCGGTGTTCGAGCCATTCAACGAACCCGAACGATTTGGAAAAATTCCGTCTGTTTGAGGTTATGTTCGATACTGTTCGTGCACCAAAATCGTAACTGGATTTTTTACAGTAATGCTGAGAATCTATGTTAATACACAGTTTGAGTGTACAGTGTGGTGGGGGGAGGGGCATGGATGGATCTCTGCAGAAATAATGAAGATCTCCATTTTTTTTTCTCTTTCCCGCATTTCCAGTGGGCAGTGCAGTCTGTCAGCCTATCAGCAGCGCTCACACGGAGCGATTTTTTTTTTTTTACACAAGCAAGGGCATGTGTCATTGGCTGTGTATGTCACATGTCCTTGCCCTATAAGACCCAGCCATTTTCCCGTCGCCGACATGTTTCACTGCTGCAGCTCAGTGTTAGCAGCACTGCTGTGCTGTGAGCGCTATCTTATGCGCAGCAAATTAGAAGCGAAATTTCACTTAAAGCGAAGAAAGGTTTAGGGAGTAGGGAGTGTGAGTAGTTTGTAATTGCAGCCCTTTTGAGGCTAAGTTACAGCAGTTCCTAGCACTTTTAGCAGGCAGGTCTGTGATCTTAATAAAGAGACAGATAAGATGGGAGTAGTGACTATTTGTAATTGCAGCCCTTTTGAGGGCTAGGTTACATCAGTTCCTATCACTTTTTGCCAGCTCCACCAGCGTTCAAATAACTACGAATTTTGAGCTGCATCTTGCCTGTAAAATAATTGTAGGCATAGTAGCAGTGTGTGGTACTCACTCTATTGGGCCATCTATGCAAAGCTCCACCCGCGTTCAAATAAAAACAAATTTTTAGCTGCATCTTGCCTGTAGAATAATTGTGGGCATAGTAGCAGTGTGTGGTACTCATTCTATTAGGCCATCTATACAAAGCTCCACCAGGGTTCAAATAAAAACACATTTTTAGCTGCATCTTGCCTGTAGAATAATTGTGGGCATAGTAGCAGTGTGTGGTCTCATTCTATTAGGTCATCTATACAAAGCTCCACCACGTTCAAATAACTACAAATTTGTAGCTGCATCTTGCCCGGACAATAATTTTGTGCATAGCAGCAGTGTGTGGTACTCATTCTATTAGGCTATCTATACCAAGCTCCACCACCCGTGTATCTAATAAAATTGTTTTACTGCTTCTAACCAGCCAATCCTTTTGGGCTAGTACCACAATTTGGCCACTCAGCTCTGCTCGGTTTCCATCCATCGTTTTTTGTGCTAAAAACTCCAGAGTTGTCAATTAGGAGGGTGGGGGAGAGGGATTAACATGGTAGGAGCCAAACTAGTGAGGAAGGTGCAGGAGCCCAGGAAGAAGTGGAGGACGAACTGGCGATGGGCATGGAAGACTCATAAGATGAGGGAGACCTTAATCACATTTCTGTTGTGCGAGGTTGGGGGGAGAGGGCAGAGGAGGAAGCAGGATTCTTACCTCGCCACCAACACAACAGGGATTTGGTGCTCTGGATGTGCAAGACACATGAGTGCCTTCATGCTGCACTACTGCAACATGACCCTCGAATTGTCAGAATTCGAAATAATCCTGACTACTGGGTAGCCAGACTTTAGATCCCCGGTACAAAGTAAATTTGCTGAAATAATTCCTGCCATAGAAAGGGATTCACTCATGCAAGAGTTCAGCAGAGACTGTTGCATAATCTTACATGTGCTTTTCCACAAAAACCAGTGGTGCACGTAGTAAATCTCACAGTTCTAATTGCCCACCCTGAGACTGTTGAGTCTTCAGCACTCAAACCGTAACAGAAAGACAGTATCTGCTGGTGTTAACAGCAATTTTGCGGAATCCTCTCTCCACTTTTTTAACCCATTCTTTGCAAGGCCACAGGAGAAAAAAAGTCAGACACATAGTCAACGCCTAGAGACGATGGTACAGGAGTATCTCCAACTGAACATGGAAGCCATGACTGTGTCACTGGACCCTGGCTCTTTTTGGGCTTCCAATCTGGATAAATGGCTGGAGCTCGCCACTCATGCCTTGGAGATCTTGTCATGCCCCGCAGCCAGCGTTCTCTCTGAACGTGTGTTCAGTGCTGCTGGTGGTGTGCTGACAGATAAGCGTACGCGGCTGTCCATTGACAATGTAGACAGACTCACGTTCATAATCATGGATCCGCAATGACTTTTCTAACCCTGTGTCATCCTGGGGAGAGTAAAGCTTGAGAATTTGTTAAAATCACCTCACCAAACGTTTTAAGCAACTCTGGGGCAATTGATGCTACTTAGTTGGTGTCTGTGCCCCAAATTTTTGGAAAAAATGGAGACTCTTTTTGGAGTCCCCTTGCTGTGTTTTACGTGACGTTGGCATCGTCAATTACAGGTGGGTTGGGTCTTTCCCCCCCACTTTTAACTGTAAGAAACTACATACACTATGGCTTGGGGTAACACAGATGGTTGAGTGTCAAGACTAATACTATAGCCTGGGAATCAGAGGTCTGCTCCAAAGCTTCAGTGTCTGCTAGTCAGTGGATTAGCCACCGGCTGTAGATCTAATTAAAAATTTATTTTGCAAATTCCTTTTTTTTTTGTGGTGAAAAAGTGCAAGAAAATACAATATACATAGTAAAAGGGGTAGTATAACTATAAATGTATGCATAACGACAGTACATTGGGGGGTACAGGGAGGGTTTTCCATCAATACCCAGATCAAGCATGTATTTTTATTTTCCAATAATTTTATTCAAATTTTCAAGACGGGAAGGGAAACAATAGGGAATAAGGAAGGGAAAGAGGGAGATACAAGGAAAGGAAAAAACAGGAAAGGCAGTGAAGAAGGAAACAATATGAAATTGTAACTATAGTACATTAGTGACAAAGTTTATAACATAAAATTAACTAATAACTAAAACAGACAAGTACTTTTCATATATTAGGGAAACAATTCCATCCATTTGGACCATTTTTTGAAGAATTTATCACAGTGGTTATTAACAATACAAGTTTATATTCAAACGATTTATGAAGTGTGATTTTTTTCAACAATGTCTTGAAAAGAGTGTGACTGTTTTTGGTTACCAGTAGGATGTGGACTATTAATAATCTCAAATGTGGGTAAATTTTTTAAGTATTTAGTGTGAGAAGGGCCAATTGAGGTGTTAGTAGAATTTGTTTAGAAGAGATGGCATTAATAAGACCCAAAACTTTGTTGCAGAGGGGACGGATTTTCGGGCATTGCCAGAAAATGTGTAGGAGATTACCATAGCGACCACAGTTTCTCCAGCAATTAGGTGAATGAATTTTGTTAATTTTAGATAATCAATGCAGGAGTAAAATACCACCTTGTGAGGAGTTTGTGGTATGATTCTTGAAGGGCCATAGAGAGAGAAGATGCATAGGAAAGCGTACTTGCATATTCCCATTCAGAGTGGTCAAACGTTAAATGAACCATGTTTTGTGTTTTGACCAACTGCGTGCTGTGGTTAACCCCTTCATGACCCAGCCTATTTTGACCTAAAGACCTTGCCATTTTTTGCAATTCTGACCAGTGTCCCTTTATGAGGTAATAACTCAGGAACGCTTTAACGGATCCTAGCGATTCTGAGATTGTTTTTTCGTGACTTATTGGGCTTCATGTTAGTGGTAAATTTAGGTCGATAATTTTTGCGTTTATTTGTGAAAAAATGGAAATTTGGCGAAAATTTTGAAAATTTTGTAATTTTCAAATTTTTAATTTTTATTCTGTTAAACCAGAGAGTTATGTGGCACAAAATAGTTAATAAATAACATTTCCCACATGTCTACTTTACATCAGCACAATTTTGGGAACAACATTTTTTTTTGTTAGGAAGTTATAAGGGTTAAAAGTTGACCAGCGATTTCTCATTTTTACAGCAACATTTACAAAACCATTTTTTTTAGGGACCACCTCACATTTGAAGTCACTTTGAGGGGTCTATATGGCAGAAAATACCCAAAAGTGATACCTTTATAAAAACTGCACCCCTCAAGCTACTCAAAACTACATTCAAGAAGATTATTAACCCTTCAGGTGCTTCACAGGAACTAAAGCAATGTGGAAGGAAAAAATGGACATTTTAATTTTTCCAACAAAAATTTTCTTTTAGCAGGAAGGAGCGCCATTTGACTTTTTGAATGGAAAATATGCTGGAATATTTAGCGGTTGCCATGTTGCATTTGGAGAGTCCCTGTGTGCCTAAACATTGGAGCTCCCCAACAAGTGACCCCATTTGGAAACTAGACCCCCTAAGGAACTTATCTAGATGCATAGTGATCACTTTGAACCCCCAGGTGCTTCACAAATTGATCTGTAAAAAAAAGAAAGTACTTTTTTTTCACAAAAATTTTCTTTTAGCCTCAGTTTTTTCAATTTCACATGGGCAACAGTATAAATTGGATCCTAAAATTTGTTGGGCAATTTCTCCTGAGTACACAGATACCTCATATGTGGTCATAAACCACTGTTTGGGCGCACGGCAGGACTCAGAAGGGAAGGAGCGCCATTTGACTTTTTGAATAGAAAATATGCTGGAATATTTAGCGGTTGCCATATCGCATTTGGAGAGTTCCTGTGTGCCTAAACATTGGAGCTCCCCCACAAGTGACCCCATTTTGGAAACTAGACCCCCTAAGGAACTTATCTAGATGCATAGTTGTCACTTTGAACCCCCAGGTGCTTCACAGAAGTTTATAACGCAGAGCCGTGAAAATAAAAAATCATTTTTTTTTTCTCAAAAAATCATTTTTTTGCCCACTATTTTTTATTTTCACAATGGTTACAGGAGAAATTGGACCCCAAAAGTTGTTGTCGAGTTTGTCCTGAGTACGCTGGTACCCCATATGTGGGGGGGAATCACTGTTTGGGCACCCGTCAGGGCTCGGAAGGGATGTAGTGACGCTTTGAAATGCCGACTTGATGGAATGGTCTGCGGGCATCTTGTTACGTTTGCAGAGCCCCTGATGTGCCTAAACAGTAGAAACTCCCCACAAGTGACCCCATTTTGGAAACTAAACCCCGCAAAGAAGTTATCTAGATGTGTGGTGAGCACTTTGAACCCCAAGGGCTACACAGAAGTTTATAACGCCCGGGCATGAAAATAAAAAAATCATATTTTTTCCACAATCAGGATCTTTTAGTCCACAATTTTTTTATTTTCCCAAGGGTAACATGAGAAATTAGACCCCAAAAGTTGTTGTACAATTTGTCCTGAGTATGCTGATATTCCATATGTGGGAGAAAACTACTGTATGGGCACACGTCGGGGCTCGGATGGGAAGTAGTGACGTTTTGAAATGCCCACTTGATGGAATGGTCTTCGGGCGTCATGTTACTTTTGCAGAGTCCCTGATGTGCCTAAACAGTAGAAACTCCCCACAAGTGACCCCATTTTGGAAACTAGATCCCCCAAGGAACTCCTGTAGATGTGTGATAAGCACTTTGAATCTCCAAGTCCTTCACAGAAGTTTATAACGCAGAGCTGTGAAAATATAAAATCATTTTTTTTCCACAAAAATAAATTTTTAGTCCCCAATTTTTTTTCCCAATGTTAACAGGAGAAATTAGAACCCCCAAAGTTGTTGTGCAATTTTTCCCGAGTACGCTGATACCCCATATGTGGGGATAAACCACTGTTTGGGCATACGTCGGGCTTGGAATAAAGGGAGCACTGTTTGACTTTTTGAACGCAAAATTTGCAGGAATCAATGGTGACGCCATGCCGCGTATGGAGACCCCCTGATGTGCCTAAATAGTGGAAACCCCTCAATTCTAACTTCAACCCTAACCCCAACACACCCCTAACCCCAACCCTAACCCCTACACACACCTAACCATAATACAAACCCTAGCCATAACCCTAACCTCAACACATCCCTAACCCTAATCCCAACTCTAACCATAAACCTAACCACAAGCCTAACCCTAATTCCAACCCTAACCCAAATTCCAACCCTAACCCTAATTCTAACCTTAACCCTAATGCTAACCCTAACCCTAGTTCTAACCCTAAGGCTGGGTTCATATTGCGTTTTACCAGCCCGTTCAACACGTAGCTTTGACCGGCTGGTAACGGTATAGCATAACGCTTTCGCGTTATGCTATACCCGCTAGCCCAGATGAATCAGCAGATGATTCATCTGTGCTAGCGGTGACGGAGCCCAGACGCTGCAGCCCGTGTCCAAGACTCCGTCACTGAATGACGGCACGTCGCGAACGCATGCCGCTTTACGGCATGCGTTGCGATGCGCACACAAATGGGGTGAATGGCAGCGTTAACAGACTGCGTTACACCGCGGTGAAACGCAGTCCATCTAACGGACTGTCATAATGCAATATGAACCCAGCCTAACCCTAACCCTGAGGCCCCGTGCACACGTTGCAGATTCACTTGTGGATTTTTCTTAAATCCACAAGTAAAATGACCTGCGTTTTACCTGCGAATTTAGCGCGGATTTGTTGATGTTTTTCCCTGCGGTTTTACACCTATAATGGAATAGGTTTAAAACCTCTGCGGAATCCGCACAAAGAGTTGACATGCTGCGGATTTAAAACCGCAGCAAATCCGCATGTGCACAGCGTTTTTTTAACCATTTATTTGCATTGTACTGTACATGGTTTCTGGATCTGCTGTGGATCCACAGCGCCAAATCCGCTGTGGATCCGCAGCGCCAAATCCGCTGTGGATACGCAGCGCCAAATCCGCTGCGGATCCGCAGCAAAATCTCCGGCGGATCAGCAGCAAAATCCGCCGCGGATCCCCAGCAAAATCCGCCGCGGATCCCCAGCAAAATCCGTCGTGGATCCCCAGCAAAATCCGCCGAGGATCCCCAGCAAAATCCGCCGAGGATCCCCAGCAAAATCCGCCGCGGATCTGCAGCAAAATCCGCCGCGGATCAGCAGCAAAATCCGCCGCGTTTCAGCAGTAAAATCAGCCGCGGATCAGCAGCAAAATCAGCCGCGGATCAGCAGCAAAGTCAGCCGCGGATCAGCAGCAAAATCCGCCGCTGATCAGCAGCAAAATCCGCCGCGGATCAGCAGCAAAATCAGCTGCGGATCAGCAGCAAAATCCGCTAGGAAAAAAAAAAAAAATTCTTTATTTTATTATTTGTCCCTACCTATGACAGGGGGGGTTCATTTACTTTTTTTTTATTTTGATCACTGTGACAGTTTATCACAGTGATCAAAATAAATTTTTGTACAATGGTGGGCGCACTGCACATGCGCCGGCTGGCGAGCGCACTGCGCATGCGCCCGCCATTTTCCAAGATGGCGACGCCCATGAAGAATCCCGGGCAGCCACCGGGACCGATCCATGGACATCGGTGGATCGGGAGAGGTGAGTAGGGGGGGTCGGAAGGTAAGGGGGGATCGGTAGGTGGGGGCAGCGGATCTCAGGAGCAGGGGAGCTGACAGTGACGGCGGTGACCGATCGCTGTCATCTTTCGGTGTCGGCGACCAATCACCACCGTGACTCGATGTGGGGGGGGTCTGATCGTGGTCTCCAGCCATGGCAGATGATATTGCAGCATCGGCCATGGCTGGATTGTAATGGATTGTTTCACTTTTAACAGCCAATCAGAGCGATCGTGGCCACGTGGGAGTTAAGCCAACCCCCCTGTGGTGATGCACTAAGGGTCCTGTGCCTGGGGGTCGGGTGACCTTTCAGTGACCCCGGTCACCCGACCCACAGGAACATGATTTATAGCATGACGCCGACATCGGCGTCATGGGTCGGGAAGGGGTTAAACCATTGGTAAACGTAGTTAAGACTCCAATAAATTTTATGATCTAAGTTGCAAAGTATATTTAAAACCGGTTCATAAATCCGAGGGCGCACTTGCAGGAAGACATAAATTTGTTCCTTGAGAATAATGTATTGAAAAAATGATAGGCAGGATGAATGGAAATGTTTTTTAACCCCTTCACCCCAAGGGTGGTTTGCACGTTAATGACCGGGCCAATTTTTACAATTCTGACCACTGTCTCTTTATGAGGTTATAACTCTGGAACGTTTCAACGGATCTTCGCGATTCTGAAATTGTTTTCTCGTGACATATTGTACTTCATGTTAGTGGTAAAATTTCTTCGATATAACTTGCGTTTATTTTTGAAAAAAACGCAAATATGGCGAAAATTTTAAAAATTTTGCAATTTTCAAACTTTGAATTTTTTTTCCCTTAAAACAGAGAAATATGTCACACAAAATAGTTAATAAATAACATTTCCCACATGTCTACTTTACATCAGCACAATTTTGGAACCAAAATTTTTCTTTGTTAGGAAATTAGAAGGGTTAATAGTTGACCAGTGATTTCTCATTTTTACAACAAAATTTACAAAGCCATTTTTTTAGGGACCACCTCACATTTGAAGTCACTTTGACGGGTCTATATGGCAGAAAATACCCAAAAGTGACACCATTATAAAAACTGCACCCCTCAAGGTACTCAAAACTACATTCAAGAAGTTTATTAACCCTTCAGGTGCTTCACAGGAGCTGAAGCAACGTGGATGGAAAAAATTAATATTTAACTTTTTAGCCACAAAAATGATCTTTTACAAACTTTTTTTTATTTTCACAAGGGTAAAAGGAGAAAATGGACAGATAAAGTTGTTGTGCAATTTCTCCAGAGTACACCAATACCCCATATGTGGGGGAAAACCACTGTTTGGGCACACGGCAGAGCTCGTAAGGGAAGGAGCGCCGTTTGACTTTTTCAAACTAAAATTGGCTGGAATTGAGATTGGACGCCATGTCGTGTTTGGAGAGCCCCTGATACGCCTAAACAGTGGAAACCCCCACAAGTGACACCATTTTGGAAACTAGACCCCCTAAGGAACTTATCTAGATCTGTTGTGAGCACTTTGAACCCCAAAGTGTTTCACAAAAGTTTATAATGCCTGGGTGTGAAAAAAAAAAAAAACAATTTTCCACAAAAATGATTTTTTAGTCCCAAATTTTTGATTTTTCCCAAGGAAATTGGACCCCAAAACTTGTTGTCCAATTTGTCCTGAGTACGCTGATACCCCATGTGTGGGGGGGGAAACTGTTTGGGCGCACGGCAGGGCTTGGAAAAGAAGCAGTAACGTTTTGGAATGCAAACATTGATGGGGGTCATGTTCCGTTTGTAGTGCCCCAGATGAGCCTAAACAGTGGAAACCCCCCACAAGTGACCCCATTTTGGAAGCTAGACCCCCTAAGGAACTTATCTAGATCTTTGGTGAGCACTTTGAACCCCCAAGTGCTTCACACAAGTTTATAATGCCCGGGCATGAAAATAAAAAATCCTATTTTTTTTCCACAAAAATTATCTCTTAGTCACTAATTTTTTATTTTCCCAAGGTAACAGGAGAAATTGGACCACAAAATTTGTTGTCCAATTTGTCCTGAGTACGCTGATACCCCATATGTGGGGGGGAACCACTGTTTGGGCGCATGGCAGAGCTCGGAATGGAAGGAGCACTATTTGACTTTTTCCAACCAAAATTGGCTGGAATTGAGATTGGACGCCATGTTGCATTTGGAGAGCCCCTGATGTGCCTAAACAGTGGAAACCCCCCACAAGTGACCCCATTTGGGAAACTAGACCCCCTAAGGAACTTATCTAGATCTTTGGTGAGCAATTTGAACCCCCAAGTGCTTCACACAAGTTTATAACGTAGAGCCGTAAAATTAAAAAATTATATTTTTTCCACAAAATTGATCTTTTCACCCCAATTTTTATTTTCCCAAGGGAAACAAGACTCCAAAAGTTATTGTGCAATTTGTCCTGAGTACGCTGATACCCCATATGTGGGGTAAACCACTGTTTGGGTGCATGGCAGAGTTGGAAGGAAGAGTGCCGTTTGACTTTCAACGCAGGAATTTGGCTGGATGCCATGTCGTTTGGAGAGCTCCTGATCTGCCTAAACAGTGGAAACCCCCCACAATGACACCCAATTTTGGAAACTAGACCCCAAAAGGAACTTATCTAGATGTGTGGTGAGCACTTTGAACCCAAAGTGCTTCACAGAAGTTTATAACGTACAGCCGTAAAATAAAAAAATTTTTTTTTTTTTACAAAAATGATTTTTTAGCCCCAATATTTTATTTTCACAAGGGTAACAGGAGAAATTGGACCCCAAAAGTTGTTGTCCAATTTGTCTGAGTATGCTGATACCCAATATGTGGGAGTAAACTACTGTATGGGCGCACGTCGGGGCTCGGAAGGAAGTAGTGACGTTTTGGATTGCAGACTTTGATGAATGGTCTGGGGGAGTCATGTCGCATTTGGAGAGCCCCTGATGCGCCTAAACAGTGGAAACCCCCACAAGTGACCCCATTTGGAAAATAGACCCCACAAGGAACTTATCTAGATGTGTGGTGAGCACTTTGAACCCCGAAGTGCTTCACAGAAGTTTATAACGTACAGCCGTAAAAATAAAAAATCCTTTTTTTTTTACAAAAATGATTTTTTCGCCCCCAATATTTTATTTTCACAAGGGTAACAGGAGAAATTGGACCCCAAAAGTTGTTGTCCAATTTGTCTTGAGTACGCTGATACCCAATATGTGGGAGTAAACTACTGTATGGGCGCACGTCGGGGCTCGGAAGGGAAGTAGTGACGTTTTGGATTGCAGACTTTGATATAATGGTCTGGGGAGTCATGTCGCATTTGGAGAGCCCCTGATGCGCCTAAACAGTGGAAACCCCCACAAGTGACCCCATTTTGGAAAATAGACCCCACAAGGAACTTATCTAGATGTGTGGTGAGCACTTTGAACCCCGAAGTGCTTCACAGAAGTTTATAACGTACAGCCGTAAAAATAAAAAATCCTTTTTTTTTTTACAAAAATGATTTTTTCGCCCCCAATATTTTATTTTCACAAGGGTAACAGGAGAAATTGGACCCCAAAAGTTGTTGTCCAAATTGTCCTGACTACGCTGATACCCAATATGTGGGAGAAAACTACTGTATGGGCACACGTCGGGGCTCGGAAGGGAAGTAGTGACGTTTTGGATTGCAGACTTTGATGGAATGATCTGGGGGCGTCATGTCGCATTTGGAGAGCCCCTGATGCGCCTAAACAGTGGAAACCCCCCACAAGTGACCCCATTTTGGAAAATAGACCCCACAAGGAACTTATCTAGAAGTGTGGTGAGCGCTATGAAGCCCCAAGTACTTCACAGAAGTTTTATAACATACAGCCGTAAAAACAAAAAAATCATTTATTTTTTTACAAAAATGATTTTGTCGCCCCCAGTTTTTTATTTTCCCAAGGGTAACAGGAGAAATAGGCCAAATTGCACAATAACTCTTGGGGTCCAGAGTATGCTGATACCCCATATGTGGGGTAAACTACTGTTTGGGCGCATGGCAGAGCTCAGAAGTGAAGGAGCACCATTTGACTTTTTCAACGCAGAATTGGATGGAATTGAGATCACACGCCATGTCACATTTCGAGAGCTCCTGATGTGCCTAAACAGCAGAAACCCCCCAATTCTAACTCCAACCCTAACCCCAAACACCAATAACCCTAGTCCCAACCCTAACCACAAACCTAACCCTAACACACCCATAACCCTAATCCCAACCCTAATCCTAACGTTAGCGCCAACCCTAACCCTAATACTAACGTTAGCGCCAACCCTAACCCTAACTTTAGCCGCAACCCTAACCCTAACGGGAAAATGGAAATAAATACATTTTTTTAATTTTATTATTTTTCCCTAACTAAGGGGGTGATAAAGGGGGTTTGATTTACTATTTATAGCGGGTTTTTGTGATTGGCAGCTGTCACGCTAAAAGACGCTTTTTATTGCAAAAAATAGTTTTTTGCATCACCACATTTTGAGAGCTATAATTTTTGCATATTTTTGCCCACAGAGTCATGTGAGGTCTTATTTTTTGCGGGACGAGTTGACGTTTTTATTTGTACCATTTTTGAGCACGTGACTTTTTTGATCGCTTTTTATTTCGATTTTTGGGTGGTTAGAATGAACAAAAATCAGCAATTCATGAATTTCTTTTGGGGGAGGCGTTTATACCGTTCCGCGTGTGGTAAAATTGATAAAGCAGTTTTATTCTTCGGGTCAGTACGATTACGGCGATACCTCATTTATATCATTTTTTTATGTTTTGGCGCTTTTATAGAATGAAAACAATTTTATATAAAAAATCATTATTTTTGCATCGCTTTATTCTGCGAGCTATAACTTTTTTATTTTTCGCTCATGATGCTGTGTGATGGCTCGTTTTTTGCAGGACAAGATGACGTTTTCAGTGGTACCATGTTTATTTATATCAGTCTTTTTGATCGCGTGTTATTTCACTTTTGTTCGGCGGTATGATGATAAAGCATTGATTTTTTGCTTCGTTTTTTTTTTTTTTTTTAAGGGGTTCACTAAAGGGGTTAACTAGTGGGACAGTTTTATAGGGGGGGTCGTTACGGACGCGGCGATACCAAATATGTGTACTTTTATTGTTTTGTTTTTTTATTTACAGGAAAAAATGAATTTATTGGGGAATATTTTTTTTTTTTTATGATTTTTTTTTACACTTTTTATTTTTACTTTTTTTACTTTTTTACTTTGTCCCAGGGTGGGACATCACTGTATTTTAGCAGATCGCTGGTGTGACAGTGTGCACAGCACTCTGTCACACCAGCGATCGCTCTGGCACTGCTGCAGGCTTCCCCAGCGCCTGCTCTCAGCAGGCACTGAGGAAGCCGCCTCCCTGCAGGACCCCGGCGCCATCTTGGATCCGGGGACCTGGAGGGAGGAAGGACCCTCGGAACAGCGCGACACATCGCGCTGCTCTGAGGGTCTCAGGGGAGCGCGCAGGGAGCCCCCTGCCTGCGCGATCCTCCCCTGTGCCCCGGGTACACCGCGATCATGTTTGATCGCGGTGTGCCAAGGGTTAATGTGCCGGGAGCGGTCCGTGACCGCTCCTGACACACAGTCACGGGTGTCAGCTGTGATAATCAGCTGACACCCGGCGGCGATCAGTTGCGCTCCCCCCGGGAGCGCAGCTGATCGCCCATGACGTACTATTCCGTCCATGGGAATTAGGTCCAGGGTCACATGGACGGAATAGTACGTCTGATGGCAGAGAGGGGTTAATATAAGGATAGAATTTAGAACCATCGTAGATATCTCCCAGTTTCTTAATACTCAATTTGAGCCAGAGAGGGTCCAAGACCAATCCCCTAGCTTCATGGATAAGAGATAATGGAATATTCTTGAGGATATGGATTTTATCACAACCCTTTTTTGGTTTAGCAAGCCTTTTCCAGGCCTCAATAGAGGACTAGAGAATGGGGTGGGAACTATAAGGAATTTGCTTGTTTAACCCTTAATGTCCACTGACGTGAAGAGTCCGTCATGGCAAGGTGTCAGTTCCGGCACCAGGACGGACTCTGCACGTCATGGCTTTGATCTACCACTGCGTGTAAACACGCAGTGGTAGATCAGTGCCGACAGCTGACAGGCACGGCAAGCGGTGCGGGGACCTTTGCCGTCGGTCCCCGCACCCACAGCGCTGTGATTGGTCAGTCAATCTGACTGACCAAACACAGCAGCGATCGTGCAGGAGAAGCTGAAATTTCAGCTTCTCCAGCGCGATTAGTGCAGGAGCCGGCGCTGCAGTGGCCAGGCTTCCTGTACTGACAGCCAGGAGCGGAGCCCCCACCGCCCCTGGCTGTTAACCCCCTGACTGCTGCGATCGAGCGCGATCGCAGAGCTCAGGGGGGGAGGCAGAGGGTCGGGAGCTCCCTCTGCCTCAGATCGGCACCCTGCAATGTATTTGCAGGGGCCGATCTCTGCCTTGATGACCCGGGGGTTGTCATGACAACCTCCGGGTCATTTAGCTAGGGGAAGCTGCTGTGATCATTGTCACAGCAGCTTCCACTATAGTTGCAATGCATTGCAATGCCAGAGCATTGCAATGCATTGTAACTGCAATAAAAAGTAAAAAAAGTGAAAGTCCCATAAAGGGACAAGTTAAAAAAAATCATTTTTTTAAAAAAAGTTTTAAAAAAATATTAAAAAATAATTTTAAAAAAATCCCCTAAAAAATACACATTTTTATGTAATAAAAAAAAATAAAAAACAAAAAACATACACATGTTAGGTATCGCCACGTCCGTAAAAATCCCATCTATAAAAGCGTAACCCTACTTAACCCCTTCAGTGAACGCCGTAAAAAAAAAACACAAAAAAGTAGTAAATTATACTTTTTCCAAGCGGTATCATTATACCGCTTGGAAAAAGTGCAATAACACACGATCAAAAAGTCAGATATAAATAATCATGGTACCGCTGAAAACATCATCTTGTCCCGCAAAAAACAAGCTGCTATACAGCATCATCAGCAAAAAAATAAAAAGTTATAGCTCGCGGAATAAACTGATGCAAAAATAATTATTTTTTCTATAAAATTTTTTATTGTGTAAAAAACGCCAAAACATAAAAAAATATATATAAATGAGGAATCGCCGTAACCGTAGTGACCCGAAGAATAAAGCTGCTTTATCAATTTTACCACACACGGAACGGAGGAAAAAAAAAAAAAAAAAACAATTCCTGAATTGCTGGTTTTTGTTCATTCTGATTCCACAAAAATCGGAATAGGAAACGATCAAAAAACGTTATGTGCCCGAATATGGTACCAATAAATACGTCAGCTCGTCCCGCAAAAAATAAGCCCACAGATAACTCTGTCGGCCGAAATATGGAAAAATTATAGCTCTCAAAATACGGCGATGCAAAAATTTCTTACAAAAAATTATTCCAAGAAAAAGCATCTTTTAGTGTGTGACAGAAGCTAAACATGAAAAAAGGGTGTAAATCTGGTATCGCTGTAATCGCACCGATCCGAGGAATAAAGTCGCCTAATCACTAATACCGCACGAGGAACGGCGTAAAAAAGAAAACCAATTCTTCACCTTTTGTGGATTTGTTCATTGTGCCTCCCAAAGATCGCAGTAAAGCGATCACAGTGGTTCCCCCCCACATATGGGGTATCAGCGTACTCAGGACAAAATGCACAATAGCTTTTGGGGTCCTATTTCTCCTGTTACCCTTAGAAAAATAAAAATTTGGGGCAAAAAGGTAATTTTTGTGGAAAAAAATATGATTTTTTTATTTTCACGGCTCTACATTATAAACTTCTGTGAAGCCCTTGGGGGTTCAAAGTGCTGACCACACATCTAGATAAGTTCCTTGGGGGGTCTAGTTTGCAAAATGGGGTCATTTGTGGGGGGTTTCTACTGTTTAGGCACATCAGGGGCTCTCCAAGCGCGACATGACACCCGCAGACCATTCCATCAAAGTCTGCATTTAAAAACGGTGCTCCTTCCCTTCCGAGCTCTGCCATGCGTCAAAATAGTGGTTCCCCCCACAAATGGGATATCAGCGTACTCAGGACAAATTGCACAATAGCTTTTGGGGTCCTATTTCTCCTGTTACCCTTATAAAAATAAAATTTGGGGGCAAAAAGATTATTTTTGTGGAAAAAAATATGATATTTTTATTTTCACGGCTCTACGTTATAAACTTCTGTGAAGCACTTGGGGGTTCAAAGTGCTCACCACACATCTAGATAAGTTCCTTGGGGGTCTAGTTTCCAAAATGGAGTCACTTGTGGGGGTTTCTACTGTTTAGGCACATCAGGGGCTCTCAAAGTGACATGACACCCGCAGACCATTCCATCAAAATCTGCATTTGAAAAAGGCGCTCTTCCCTTTCCAGCTCTGCCATGCGTCAAAATAGTGGTTTACCCCCACATATGGGGTATCAGCATACTCAGGACAAATTGCACAATAACTTTTGGGGTCCTGTTACCCTTTGGAAAATAACAATTGGGGGTGGAAAGATCATTTTTGTGGAAAAGATATGATTTTTTAATTTTACTGCTCTACGTTATAACCTTCTGTGAAGCCCTTGGGGGTTCAAAGCTTCACCACACATCTAGATAAGTTCCTTGGGGGGTCTAGTTTCCAAAATGGGGTCACTTGTGGGGGGTTTCCACTGTTTAGGCACACAGGGACTCTCCAAATGCGACATGGCGTCCAATCTCAATTCCAGCCAAAAAAGTCAAATGGCGCTGCTTCCCTTCCAGCTCTGCCATGCGCCCAAATAGTGGTTTACCCCACATATGGTGTATCAGCGTACTCAGGACAAATTGCACAATAACTTTTGGGGTCCTTTTACCTTTGGAAATAAAAATTGGGGTGGAAAAATCATTTTTGTGGAAAAGATATGATTTTTTAATTTTACAGCTCTACGTTATAACCTTCTGTGAAGCCCTTGGGGGTTCAAAGCTCTCACCACACATTAGATAAGTTCCTTGGGGGGTCTAGTTTCCAAAATGGGTCACTTGGGGGGGGTTTCTACTGTTTAGGCACATCAGGGGCTCTCAGAAGTGACATGACATCCGGCAGACCAATCATCAAATTCGCAAATATTAAAATGGCGCTCGCTTCCCTTTCCAGCTCTGCCATGCGCAAATAGTGGTTTACCCTCACATTGGGGTATCAGCGTACTCAGGAAAATTGCACAATAACTTTTGGGGTCTTTTATCCTTTGGAAAATAAAAATTGGATGAAAAGATCATTTTTGTGGAAAAAAATGATTTTTTAATTTTACGGCTCTACGTTATAACCTTCTGTGAAGCCCTTGGGGGTTAAAAGCTCTCACAACACATTTAGATAAGTTACTTGGGGGGTCTAGTTTCCAAAATGGGGTCACTTGTGGGGGGTTTCCACTGTTTAGGCACACAGGGACTCTCCAAATGCGACATGGCGTCCAATCTCAATTCCAGCCAAAAAAGTCAAATGGCGCTGCTTCCCTTCCGAGCTCTGCCATGCGCCCAAATAGTGGTTTACCCCCACACATGGGGTATCGATGTACTCAGGAGAAATTGTACAACAAATATTGTGGTTCATTTTCTACTGATACCCTTGACAAAATTTTAAAAAATTGTGTCGAAAGAAAAATTTTGGGAAAAAAAAGTTAAATGTTAATTTTTTCCTTCCACATTGCTTCAATTCTTGTGAAGTACCTAAAGGGTTAATAAACTTCTTGAATGTGGCTTTGAACACGTTGAGGGGTGCAGTTTTTAGAATGGTGTCACTTTTGGGTATTTTCTGTATATTGACCCTCAAATTCACTTCAAATATGAGGTGGCCCCTAAAAAAAATGATTTTGTAAATTTTGTTGGAAAAATGAGAAATTGCTGGTCAACTTTTAACACTTATAACTTCCTAACAAAAAAAAATTTTGGTTCCAAAATTGTGCTGATGTAAAGTAGACATGTGGGAAATGTTATTTATTAACTAATTTTTGTGACATATCTCCTGATTTAATGGCATAAAAATTAAAAGTTTGAAAATTGCAAAATTTTCAAAATTTTTGCCATATTTCCGTTTTTTTCATAAATAAACGCAAGTTATATTGAAGAAATTTTACCACTATCATGAAGTACAATATGTCTCGAGAAAACAATCTCAGAATCGCCAAGATCCGTTGAAGCGTTCCAGAGTTATAACCTCATAAAGAGACAGTGGTCAGAAATGTAAAAATTGGCCTGGTCTTTAACCCCTTCACCCCCAAGGGTGGTTTGCACGTTAATGACCGGGCCAATTTTTACAATTCTGACCACTGTCTCTTTATGAGGTTATAACTCTGGAACGCTTCAACGGATCTTCGCGATTCTGAGATTGTTTTCTCGTGACATATTGTACTTCACGTTAGAAGTAAAATTTCTTCGATATAACTTGCGTTTATTTTTGAAAAAAACGCAAATATGGCGAAAATTTTTAAAATTTTGCAATTTTCAAACTTTGAATTTTTATTCCCTTAAAACAGAGAAATATGTCACATAAAATAGTTAAGAAATAACATTTCCCACATGTCTACTTTACATCAGCACAATTTTGGAACCAAAATTTTTTTTGTTAGGAAGTTATAAGGGTTAAAAGTTGACCAGCGATTTCTCATTTTTACAACAAAATTTACAAAGCCATTTTTTTTAGGGACCACCTCTCATTTGAAGTCACTTTGAGGGGTCTATATGGCAGAAAATACCCAAAAGTGACACCATTCTAAAAACTGCACCCCTCAAGGTACTCAAAACCACATTCAAGAAGATTATTAACCCTTCAGGTGCTTCACAGGAACTAAAGCAACGTGGAAGGAAAAAATGAATATTTAACTTTTTAGCCACAAAAATGATCTTTTACAAACTTTTTTTTTATTTTCACAAGGGTAAAAGGAGAAAATGGACAGATAAGGTTGTTATGCAATTTCTCCTGAGTACGCCAATACCCAATATGTGGGGGAAAACCACTGTTTGGGCACACGGCAGAGCTCGTAAGGGAAGGAGCGCCGTTTGACTTTTTCAAACTAAAATTGGCTGGAATTGAGATTGGACGCCATGTCGTGTTTGGAGAGCCCTGATGCGCCTAAACAGTGGAAACCCCCACAAGTGACACCATTTTGGAAACTAGACCCCTAAGGTACTTATCTAGATCTGTTGTGAGCACTTTGAACTCCCAAGTGTTTCACAAAAGCTTATAATGCCTGGGTGTGAAAAAAAAAAACAATTTTCCACAAAAATGATTTTTTAGTCCCAAATTTTTGAATTTTCCCAAGGAAATTGGACCCCAAAAGTTGTTGTCCAATTTGTCCTGAGTACGCTGATACCCCATATGTGGGGGGGGGGGAACTGTTTGGGTGCACGGCAGGGCTTGGAAAAGGAAGTAGTAACGTTTTGGAATGCAGACGTTGATGGGGGTCATGTTCCGTTTGCAGTGCCCCAGATGAGCCTAAACAGTGGAAACCCCCCACAAGTGACCCCATTTTGGAAACTATACCCCTAAGGAACTTATCTAGATCTTTGGTGAGCACTTTGAACCCCCAAGTGCTTCACACAAGTTTATAATGCCCGGGCATGAAAATAAAAAATCCTATTTTTTTCCCACAAAAATTATTTTTAGTCACTATTTTTTTATTTTCTCAAGGGTAACAGGAGAAATTGGACCACATAAGTTGTTGTCCAATTTGTCCTGGTACGCTGATACCCCATATGTGGGTGGGAACCACTGTTTGGGCGCACGGCAGAGCTCGGAATGGAAGGAGCACCATTTGACTTTTTCCAACCAAAATTGGCTGGAATTGAGATTGGATGCCATGTTGCATTTGGAGAGCCCCTGATGTGCCTAAACAGTGGAAACCCCCACAAATGACCCATTTTGGAAACTAGACCCCCTAAGGAACTTTTCTAGATCTTTGGTGAGCAATTTGAACCCCCAAGTGCTTCACACAAGTTTATAACGTAGAGCCGTAAAATTTAAAAATCATATTTTTTCCACAAAAATGATCTTTTCACCCCAATTTTTATTTTTCCAAGGGTAACAAGACTCCAAAAGTTATTGTGCAATTTGTCCTGAGTGTGCTGATACCCCATATGTGGGGATAAACCACTGTTTGGGTGCATGGCTAGAGTTTGGAAGGGAAGGAGCGCCGTCTGACTTTTTCAACGCAGAATTGGCTGGACGCCATGTCGTGTTTGGAGAGCTCCTGATCTGCCTAAACAGTGGAAACCCCCATAAATGACGCCATTTTGGAAACTAGACCCCTCAAGGAACTTATCTAGATGTGTGGTGAGAACTTTTAACCCCCAGGTGTTTCACTAAAGTTTATAACGTACAGCCGTAAAATAAAAAATCTTTTTTTTTTTTACAAAAATGATTTTTTCGTCCCCAATATTTTATTTTCACAAGGGTAACAGAAGAAATTGGAACCCAAAAGTTGTTGTCCAATTTGTCCTGAGTACGCTGATACCCAATATGTGGGAGAAAACTACTGTATGGGCGCACGTCAGGGCTCGGAAGGGAAGTAGTGACGTTTTGGATTGCAGACTTTGATGGAATGGTCTGGGGGCGTCATGTCAGCATTTTGGAGAGCCCCTGATGCCCTAATACAGTGGAAACCCCCACAAGTGACCCCATTTTGGCAAATAGACCCCACAAGGAACTTATCTAGATGTGTGGTGAGCACTTTGAACCCCGAAGTGCTTCACAGAAGTTTATAACGTACAGCCGTAAAAATAAAAAATCTTTTTTTTTTACAAAAATGATTTTTTCGCCCCCAATATTTTATTTTCACAAGGGTAACAGAAGAAATTGGAACCCAAAAGTTGTTGTCCAATTTGTCCTGAGTACGCTGATACCCAATATGTGGGAGAAAACTACTGTATGGGCGCACGTCAGGGCTCGGAAGGGAAGTAGTGACGTTTTGGATTGCAGACTTTGATGGAATGGTCTGGGGGCGTCATGTCGCATTTGGAGAGCCCCTGATGCGCCTAAACAGTGGAAACCCCACAAGTGACCCCATTTTGGAAAATAGACCCCACAAGGAACTTTCTAGATGTGTGGTGAGCACTTTGAACCCCGAAGTGCTTCACAGAAGTTTATAAGCACAGCCGTAAAAAATAAAAAATTTTTTTTTTTTTGTAAAAAATGATTTTTTGCCCCAATATTTTATTTTACAAGGGTAACAGGAGAAATTGGACCAAAAGTTGTTGTCCAATTTTGTCCTGAGTACGCTGATATCCATATGTGGGAGAAAACTACTGTATGGTACACGTCGGGGCTCGGAAGGGAAGCAGTGACGTTTTGGATTGCAGACTTTGATGGAATGGTCGGGGCGTCCATGTCGCATTTGGAGAGCCCCTGATGGCCTAAACAGTGAAAATCCCCAACAACACCCCTATTTGGAAAATAGACCCCACAACCAAACTTATCTAGAGTGTGGTGAGCGCTAATGAAGCCCAATTGTGCTCACAGACGTTTATAATGTACGCCGTAATGAAAAAAAAATATGTTTTTTTTACAAAATGATATTTTTCGCCACTAGTTTTTTATTTTCAGTAGCAGAAGAAATAGGACAAATTGCACAATAACTCTTGGGGTCCAGAGTACGCTGATACCCCATATGTGGGGATAAACTACTGTTTGGACGCATGGCAGAACTGAGAAGTGAAGGAGCACCGTTTGACTTTTTCAACGCAGAATTGGCTGGAATTGAGATCAGACGCCATGTCACATTTGGAGAGCCCCTGATGTGCCTAAACAGCTGAAACCCCCCAATTCTAACTCCAACCCTAACCCCAACACACCCCTAACCCTAGTCCCAACCCTAACCACAAACCTAACCCTAACACACCCCTAATCCCAACCCTAACCCTAATCCTAACTTTAGCGCCAACCCTAACCCTAACTTTAGCCGCAACCCTAACCCTAACCCTAATGGGAAAATGGAAATAAATGCTTTTTTTTAATTTTATTATTTTTCCCTTACTAAGGGGGTGATAAAGGGGGGTTTGATTTACTATTTATAGCGGGTTTTTATGATTGGCAGCTGTCACGCTAAAAGACGCTTTTTATTGCAAAAATAGTTTTTGCATCATCACATTTTGAGAGCTATAATTTTTGCATATTTTGGCCCACAGAGTCATGTGAGGTCTTATTTTTTGCGGGACGAGTTGTCGTTTTTATTGGTACCATTTTTGAGCACGTGATGTTTTTTGATCGCTTTTTATTTCGATTTTTGGGAGGTTAGAATGAACAAAAATCAGCAATTCATGAATTTCTTTTGGGGGAGGCGTTTATACCGTTCCGCGTGTGGTAAAATTGATAAAGCAGTTTTATTCTTCGGGTCAGTACGATTATGGCGATACCTCATTTATATCATTTTTTCATGTTTTGGCACTTTTATAGAATAAAAACAATTTTATATAAAAAATAATTATTTTTGCATCGCTTTATTCTGCGAGCTATAACTTTTTTATTTTTTCGCTGATGATGCTTTATGATGGCTCGTTTTTTGCGGGACAAGATGTCGTTTTCAGCGGTACCATGTTTTTTTATATCAGTCTTTTTGATCGCGTGTTATTCCACTTTTTGTTCGGCGGTATGATGATAAAGCATTGATTTTTTGCTTCGTTTTTTTTTTTTTTTTTTAAGGGGTTCACTAAAGGGTTAACTAGTGGGACAATTTTATAGGGGGGGTCGTTACGGACGCGGCGATACCAAATATGTGTACTTTTATTGTTTTTTTTTTTTTATTTACAGGAAGAAGTGAATTTATTGGGGAATATTATTTTTTTTTTTTATTTATTTTGGATTTTTTTTTTACACATGTTTATTTTTACTTTTTTAACTTTTTTACTTTGTCCCAGGGTGGGACATCACAGTATTTTATCAGATCGCTGGTGTGACAGTGTGCACAGCACTCTGTCACACCAGCGATCGCACAGGCATAGATGCAGGCTTCTCAGTGCCTGCTCTCGGCAGGCACTGAGGTAGCCGCCTCCCTCCAGGACCCCGGCGCCATCTTGGATCCGGGTCCTGGGAGGGAGGAAGCCCTCAGAACAGCGCGATCACATCGCGCTGCTCTGAGGGTCTCAGGGGGGCGCGCAGGGAGCCCCCACCCTGCGCGATCCTCCCCTGTGCCCCCAGTACACCGCGATCATGTTTGATCGCGGTGTGCAAGGGGTTAATGTACCGGGAGCGGTCCGTGACCGCTCCTGACACACAGTCATGGGTGTCAGCTGTGATAATCAGGAGCGCAGCTGATCGCCTATGACGTACTATCCCGTCCCCGGTCATACGGGCCCAGGTACCATGGACGGGATAGTACGTCCGATGGCAGTAAGGGGTTAACCTACAAAATGGCTTGGTCGTTAAGGGGTTAAGAGAAAACCTAATACTAACAAATGGGGAGGTTTGTAGTTGTTTAAAAAGAGTTCTAAATCATACCAGGCTGGAGGGTCTTTATGAGGCCACCAAAAACAGCTCTGTTTGATCAGATTAGCAGAGTAATAAGCCGAAATGTTCAGTAGTCCAGCTCCACCATAAATTTTTTGATTATAAAGAACATTTTGAGCCACTCTGGCTTTCTTCCTACCCCAAATAAAATGATTAAATGAGCTTTGCAAACTAGTAAGGAATGAGGAGGAGATTTTCAAGCATGTATTTTTCAATATGAAAGATAGAGAGAGGGAGCAGACCACGGCAGACCACCAATCAATAGAGTGCGATTATGATCATTGTTGTGCCGACATCACGGATAACTTTAGTTGGGGCCTTGATGGTAGGCGTCCGAGTTTTTTAAATCAATACAATTCCTCCAAATCACACAGTATCTATCAACATCAGCAGGTGAGATGGCAATCATATGCTCCATCCTATTAAGGAGGGAGATCTGCGCAAACCATTCCTCCACAGTCGGTGGGTCTCTACTTTTCCAGTGTCGTGGAATGACATTCTTAGCCACCTGTATTAGGTAGCCTATTAATGAGCTTTTATAACTACGTTTACTTATTGGTAACATTGATAAAAGGAGGGCTTTGGGCATATTAGGGATAGTCCAACCAGTTATTTTCTCAATCATGGGAACCACCTTTGCCCAAAATGCATTTATTATAGAGCATGCCCACCATATGTGTGACATTGTCCCTTCCCCCTCCCCACATCTCCAACATCTATCTGAGACCACTAGATACCATCTATGAAGGACTGCTGGTAACCTGTACCATCTAGAGATAATTTTGAAGGAGGTTTCCTGAGCTCTGGACCCTATTGAGGTTTTATGTGTTAGCAAGAAACATTTATCCCATTGTGAGTCACAGAAGGACTTCCCAGTTCCCTTTCCCATGCACCGCATAATCCTGGCCTATTGTCAGTTACCTGGGCAATGAGGAGATTATACAGTAGGGAGATAGAGTGTGTAGGGGGTGACAATGATAGGCTCAATTTTTCAAAGTTTGTGAGATCTCTATGAAGATGTGTGCGCTTCTTCACAGTTGAATAGAAGTGTTGTAACTGGCTATATTCAAAATTTTCCTTCGGGGAAGTGGCTCTTCCCTATAACAAGTCATTGAGGGGGAGCAGCGAAGTATTGGAGATGACATGAGAAATAATATCGGATGGGATTTATTTGAACCGAGAAATCTATTTGCAGATAGTCCTGGTGGGAAATCTGGATTATCTGAAATCGGGAGCAATGGGCCCTGGGGGTCGATTGAGGATAAGCTTTTTTTTGGGGATCTCAAAGCCAAAGCAGTGGCATAAGTACTATATGACATGAGGCCAAGAGAGGGGACAATTAAATGGGCGCACCATGGGAGAGTGCTAAGAGCTTTAGGACAAATGGATTGAGCTATTTTGACCCACAATTTCCCCTTCGAATGATGGAAGAAGTCGAGGATTCTAGCGTGTACAGCTGCCATGTAATACCTTCTACAATCCGGAAGGCTAAGGCCCCCCTTTTGTTTGTGTCTGATCAGAACGTCCCCCTGAATGCGTGGACGCCCACTTGCCCAGATAAATCTGCAAAAGCTAATGCATAGTCTTTTCCAAAAATTTGAGGGAATTACCACGGGAATGATTTGGAAGAGGTATAAGAGTTTCGGTAGGACATTCATTTTTAGCATATTTATTATGCCGAACCTGTGAAAATCCTTCACCGTCCAAGACGTAAGATCTCTATGGAGTTGTTCAATAAAGGGCCCAAAATTAAGAAAAAATAGACAGGAGAGGTCTCTACGAAAACAAATTCCTAAGTATTTGATACCCTGTGAGGGCCAGGCAAAGGGAAAGTTGTATTGGATGGAATCCTGTATGGATTTGGGGAGGGAAACATCGAGGGCCTCAGACTTCGCTGCATTGATTTTAAAATTTGACCATGTACCAAGTGATCTATTTCAGCCATAACAGCAATGATGGATATATGTGGTTGAGTGATATATACAAGGACATCATTCATCAGCAAATGCAGAGCACTTGTACTCGGTGCCTCACACCTCAATCCCCCTAATATTGGGGTTATCGTGAATTGATGAGAGCAGGTGCTCCATCACTAGGATGTATAAGAGAGGGGACAAAGGACATCCCTGCCTTGTCCATTGGTGATTATAAAAGGTGATGATAATGTTCCATTTATCTTCAGCCTAGCTGATGGATTGCGATACAGGGCCATGATTTTGGCTATAAAAGGGTCCCCTACCCCAAGCTTTTTAAGAGAATAATATATGGCGTGCCAGGAGACGCTATGGAATGCTTTCTCAGCATCCAACGAAAGTATCTAATTACAAATTTTTAACTGCATCTAGCCCAGACAATAATTTTGGGCCTAGTTGCAGTGTCTGCTAGTCAGCGGACTAACCCAGCTGTTAAGCAAGCTACACCACCTGTAGTTTGGACTGTTGTGAGCACGTTGGAGGCGACTTCGGAGCTGGGGCTCCGTCCGGTGGTTGCTGAGGGTAATGAACCAATTGCTGAATGGCTTTCAGCTGGGTCCGATTGGTCTGATATAAGTGACCTGAGCTCCCATCAGCCTTGCCGGTAATCAATTGTTCTTCCAGGTCTTGCTTGGAGTTCAGCTTGCATTCCTGCTCTCATTCAGCTAAGTGACTTGTTGTTTTTTTCCTCTGGTTGGATTTTCCTTGCTGGTTTGCTGCCTTGTAGTGGACTTCAGCCTGGTCTACTTTTGGGGCCTGGCTCTGCATTTGTGCTCAGTTTGTGTTTGCACTTTTGCTTTGTTCTTGTGTCACCTTTTATTTGCTGAATTGCTGTGTGTTACACCAGAGATCTGATTTAGGTGGCAGAGATCGTGTGATCTCAGGTTTTTTGCAAATCAGAAGTGTTGGTATTTTTGTCAGGGTTTTTTGGGTTACAGTCAGAATTCTTTCCTATACTTTTCTATCTAGACAGTATTGGGCCCCAGCGTTTGCTCATTCTATTTTCTGTTTGTGTTCGTATTTTCTTCTTGTCTAACCGCCATTACATGTTTGCGGGCTTCCTATTTCTTTGGGGGTTCTGCTACGGGGCAGATAGCTTTAATCTTTCTGTCTTTAGGTGTAGCTATCTCTCCGGCTGTGACGAGGCATCTAGGATCACCGTAGGTACGCTCCATGGCTACTTCTAGTGTTGCGGTTAGTTTAGGGTTCTGCAACCCAGTAGTTTCCAGCCTCTCTGGTGTATTGCTACTTCGGCTATTTTTGCTATTTCTCCTCAGCTACCAAAACATAACAGTATTACCGGCGAAACTGAAAATTCTATGGTACTCAACAGAAGGGAAAAATAGTAAAAAGGAAAATAAAAAGGGAGTTGTCAGAAATTTTTTTTTTCTTTTTGTTGCATTTTTTCCCTCTTTTTCTCTGGGTGCTGAGGAGGAATTTTTTCTTTGTCCTCAATGGAGTTTACACAGTTGTCTGGCCGTGTGTAGCGGCTTGCCGCTGAGGTTCAGAAGATTACTGCCCATCTTGCTGGGTTGCCTGTTGTGGAACCTAGAATCCCCATGCCAGATTTATTCTTGGGGGCTCGGTCTAAATTTCTGAATTTTAAAAATAACTGCAAGTTGTTTTCTACTTTAAAGCCTAAATCCTCAGGGAACACAGAACAGCAGGTTCAAATTATCATCTCTCTGTTGCGTGGTGACCCTCAGGATTGGGCTTTTTCCCTGACACCTGGAGATCCTGTTTTGAATGATGTTGATGTATTTTTTCAGGCTCTGGGGATATTGTACGATGAATCTAATGTCACTGATCAAGCTGAAAAGACCTTGTTGGCATTAAATCAGGTGCGTGAAGACGCTGAGCTGTACTGTCAGAAATTCCAAAGTGGGCAGTCCTGACCAAATGGAATGATGATGCTTTGGCAGCCCTTTTTCGTACGGGTCTGTCAGAAAATGTAAAGGACGTTATGGTGGGATTCCCTGTTCCCTCTGGTCTCAATGATTCTATGTATTTGGCTATTCAAATTGACAGACTTTTGCTTGAGCGCAGAGGTATGCGTGAGATAGTGTTGCCTTGTGAGCCAGCTCCTGAGCCCATGCAGTGTGATAGAGTGACTTCTGGGGCTCAGCGTCATGAGTTTAGAAAGCGCAATAGGTTATGTTTCTACTGTGGTGACGCTTCTCATGCTATTTCCGTCTGCCCTAAGCGGGGAAGACGTTTTGCGCACTCAGTTGTCTTGGGTAGTGTTCAGACTAAATTTCTGTTGACTGTTACCCTGATTTGCTCCCTGTCCACATTTTCGGCTCAGGACTCAGGAGCAGCTATTAACCTGATGGATTTTGACTTTGCCAAACGTTGTGGGTTTCCCATGATACCCCTGCGGAAGTCTATTCCCCTACTGGGCATTGATTCTACCCCTTTAGCAGAGAATAAACCCCAATTTTCTACTCAGGTGATAATGAGGGTTGAACCAGATCATCAGGTGAGTTGCAAATTTCTGGTGTTGCATAATCTGCATGACATTATTGTACTGGGTTTCCCTTGGTTACAGACTCATAATCCTGTTTTGGATTGGAAATCTGTGTCTGTGACCAATTGGGGCTGCCAATGTGTTAATACTGACACTCCTGTTTTTTCTGCCTCTCCCCAGTCTCAGGATGTCCCTGACTTTTTGACTGATTTTTCTGATGTGTTTAGTGAGAGTAAGTCTGCATCCTTACCTCCTCACAGGAGCTATGATTGCGCTATTGAGTTACAAAAAAGTGTGAAACAACTAAAAATAT
Source organism: Oophaga sylvatica (assembly GCA_033576555.1). Classification (NCBI taxonomy): domain Eukaryota; kingdom Metazoa; phylum Chordata; class Amphibia; order Anura; family Dendrobatidae; genus Oophaga; species Oophaga sylvatica. The sequence goes on from JARQOD010002956.1 coordinate 46,070, forward strand.
GTCTTATATTCTAGGCTCTTCAAAGTAGCCATCTTTTGCTTTGATTACTGCTTTGCACGCAGAAAAGGTGAACGGATGGATTCTACATGCCTGGTTCCCACCATGAAGCATGGAGGAGGAGGTGTGATGGTGTGGGGGTGCTTTGCTGGTGACACTGTTGGGGATTATTCAAAATTGAAGCGGTGAGCGGTCCAGCTCACCCCAAACCATCTCGATTGGGTTCAGGTCTGGTGACTGTGGAGACCAGGTCATCTGGCGTAGCACCCCATCACTCTCCTTCTTGGTCAAATAGCCCTTACACAGCCTGGAGGTGTGTTTGGGGTCATTGTCCTGTTGAAAAATAAATGATGGTCCAACTAAAAGCAAACCGGATGGAATAGTATGCCGCTGCAAGATGCTGTGGTAGCCATGCTGGTTCAGTATGCCTTCAATTTTGAATAAATCCCCAACAGTGTCACCAGCAAAGCACTACCACATCATCACACCTCCTCCTCCATGCTTCACGGTGGGAACCTGGCATGTAGAGTCCATCCGTTCACCTTTTCTGCGTGCAAAGCACTAATCAAAGCAAAAGGTGGCTACTTTGAAGAACCTAGAATATAAGACATATTTTCAGTTGTTTCACACTTTTTTGTAAAGTGTAATGTATAATTCCACATGTGTTAATTCATAGTTTTGATGCCTTCAGTGTGATTCTACCATTTTCACAGTCATGAAAATACAGAAAAATCATTGAATGAGAAGGTGTGTCCAAACTTTTGGTCTGTACTGTATATATTTGTACATTGTGTTAAAACCACTCCTAAGCTTTCGTTTATCCAAATTAAATAACTCCAAGTTTGATAACCTGTCTTGGACTGGTATTGCAGTCCATTAATTTCCTTAAGAACCTTCATTGCTCTTCAGTTTACATCTATGTCCTTTTTACACACTTAAGCCTACATATTGAAGCCCAAGATTGTACCCTGTATTCTAAGTGTGGCCACACTGGTGATGGATGTATGAAGACAAAACTATGCACTTGTCATGAGCATCTATGCTATGCCATGATTTTATTATCCTTGGCAGCAGCTAAAGTTGAGTTTGCTGTTCACCCATACCGCCAAGTATTTTTCAAAAACAGTGTTACCCAGCATGTTATAATTTATTACATTATTGTATGTTTTATTTCTTTCACCCAAAAACATGACCTTACATTTATCTACGTTAATCTTTAATTGCCATTTTTCAACCCAAGCATAAATCCCTCTATAATTTGAAATTATTAGATAAGCAGATAGATTAGCATAGTATCGAGTTTAATATGAATTTCCTAAGAGTAGTCTTTTGATAATTTTTAGCCTTTTGAGTTGAATTTCCCTGGAATTTGTGGTTTCACACAATTTTGAACATTTGAGATTTGATTTGCGGTTTGAAAAAAAACCTTGCCCAGCACTATTTCCAACACTGCTGATACATCAGAGAGCATGCAAGCATAGTTTTAAATTACAGTAAAGGAATTCCCTTAAATGCCTTGCAGATATGATATCTTACTGATTATCATACCTTGTACAGTGATGGTTAGTATCTGAACCATCACAGATCAGCAGTTCCCAGTGGATCAAACGTTCGTATGGCAGAGTTGTTTTCCATCTCAAGAGTCCCTCGGTAAGTCTCTCACTTCTGTAAAGTGTAAGTTCTTAGGCTCAGGAGGGTCCTTTCTCATGCCTGTAGAATATAAGATCTTATAGTCAGCCGGATCCTCTCTCTCTCGACTGTTTTCCACCTGCCCCAGCATCGATCTGTTTGTCAAGGTGGTGTCTGACGAATTCTTTGGGATTCCGGTGAAATCAAAAACAGACAATCTCACCAGAGTGGAACGCAGTCGTCTACGGTTCCTTCAAAACCTGCCTGATGTGGTGCTGAAGCCGGCCGACAAAGGTGGGAATGTGGTAGTGTGGCCTAAAGTGCTGTACGAGAGTGAGGCTTTTCGACAATTGGGTAATAGCACTTGCTACAAAAAACTTACCTATAATCCTCTCTCGGCTTTTACAGCTAAATTGGATGACATACTTAAAAGATCAATTGACACTGGCACTATTACCAGCGGCTTGGCTTCAGCACTCACTGTAAAGGAGCTGACTATTGCGACTCTGTATCTTTTGCCGAAAATTCACAAGGATTTGTCGGCACCACCTGGCAGACCTATCGTGTCTCTAAGGAGTAACTTCTTGGAGAACATAAATAAATGGATCGATTATCACCTCCAACCACTCGTTGCCAACTTGCCCTCCTTCTTAAAGATACAGGGGAGCTATTGCGCAAGGTAGATGGGCTGTGTTTGGAGGGTGATACTCTATTAGCTTCAGTTGATGTTGAGTCCTTCTACACGAACATCAAATATTCTGATGGCATTAGAGCTGTCCGGTTCTTCTTGGGTACTTCCACTATACCCTGGGAGTTGAGGGACCTCCTCCTGGAGCTTCTGGAGTTCACCCTCACTCACAATTTTTTCATCTGCAAAGGGTCCTTCTACCTGCAGCTCCAGGGGACAGCTATGGGTGCGACCTTTGCGCCGGCCTATGCAAATCTGTTCCTGGGGCTGTGGGAGAGGGACCTATTCCTGTCAGACAAACAGGGGTCGGTCGACCGCATCCCATTTTGGGCGTGCTACATTGACGATATCTTCTTTGTCTGGCAGGGCACATCCATCGACTTTGTGAAATTTGTCTTTGAGTTGAACAATAATGACCAAAATATTCGGCTGACTTTGGTGTGGGATTCAGTAAAGATTAACTTTTTAGATGTTACAATTAAGAAGGATGGTGCAGGTACCTTGCAGACGGACATCTTTAGGAAACAGACAGCTACAAACACATTGCTCCATGCTTCTTCCTGTCACCCCTCGCATGTCATCAAAGCCATTCCTGTTGGACAGTTCCTCCGCCTCCGTTGCATTTGTTCAACGAATATGGACTTCGAGACTTGGGCGGAGGAACTTAAATTGCCGCTATTGGCGAGGGGTTACAGTAGACGCATCATCAAAAAGGCATACCATCGGGCTAAACACTCCCTGAGGAATAATCTGTTATTCAATAATACCACAAGAAGGATAAAGAAAGCGGATGTAGTAAGATTTATAACTACATACCATCCGCAACATGAGAGGATGCGATAGGCCCTTCAGAAGGCATGGCCTATCTTGAAGGTTGACCCGATATTAGGTAAATTTCTCCTGAAGAAGCCATCCATTGCCTTTAGAAGAGTTAGAAATTTGCGTAACCAGCTTACATCGAGCCACTACCTGGGCCAGCATATTCCCACCTTTTTGGACAATATTTCTACTAGAGGCGGGTGCATTCCGTGCGGTAGATGTATCGCCTGCCCTAACATTGAGCATTTTTCCTTTTTCACGAACTCAGACCATACTAGAGAGTTTTCGATTAGACAGCATATCTCATGTACATCCAGATATGTTGTCTATTGTGCTACCTGCCCGTGTGGGCTTATGTACGTGGGCCTTACTACTAGGCAATTAAAAGTTCGTGTAAGGGAACATGTTCTGGGTATAGAGGTGGCATCTGCCTGTATGGAAGCATCCGCCTTGAAAACGTTACCTCGCCACTTTAGAGAATTCCATCAATGTGATGGCTCGCTTTTACGGGTACGTGGAATTGATTCCCTCCATATTAAAAATTGTGGATGAAGATTGTCCAAACGCCTGGCCCAGGTAGAGACTAGATGGATCTGGACGCTTCGAACTATGTATCCTAACGGGTTGAATGAGAGTTTATCTTTCGCTCCCTTTCTGTGACCTTCTGGCTCCTGTGCAGTAGAGTGCGGTCTCCCTGCCCACATCATACTTTGTATGGTAATTTTTAATACTGTTTTTATTTACTTATTTAGTGCCTCTGGTGTGTGCGGCCGTTGTTTTTTATTGGAGTCCAGTGGGTGTGGAACGGTTGGAGTCGCACGAATCAAGATCTACATATCTGCTATGTTCATCATGGACTTTGTGATCTATCTATATCTTCTCAAATGCCTATATTTTGCATGTTTCGCATTATATGTATGTGTCTTATATATTTTGACCCATATGGTAAATTGTGCTCAAGTTACTATATCATTTTGCTATGCTGTACTATTTCCTCTATATATATATCTATGTACTTGTATAGTGAAGGAACTATGATTAATCTTTGATGTAGCGGTATTTGTAAATATGAGTGGTGCATAATTTTAATTGAAGATCTGCTCCATCATTTATTTAGTTTTGTGGCACTGATATACATAGCAGGTGGTCCTCAGTATATACCGCTGCTCAACTATCCACCCCATCCCTGGATTCTACATTGCCCTTTTTCATGGCCGTTTTTGTAAATTTTTGTATTGCGCATGCACCACTTCCCTCGCTATGCTTGGCAGCGTCAATTCTCTGTGACACTGGGCGCCATGTCACGTGGGGCCCGTGTGTTTCTGGCTCCAGCTTCCTGAGTAAACACTCAACAAGAGAAAAAGGTAGCACACTGTAGCGCTATAGCTTGCAACACGAAATATGAAAAATATGAAAATGAATTGCATCATTACCTTAGAAATATGAAAAATTGAGAAGTCTTAGCGCATAAGATGGCCAAATTATGTGAGCCTGATAGCCACGTCAAGGCTCTTCTCGTATATCAGGCCAAAACTATGCCTATCCTCGCTTAGAAAAGTCTGTCTGCATGGGAACGTATGATCCTCTCTTCAGACTAAAATCTACATCTCTGTGGAGGGGTGATGAACCTGTTGTAATTAAAAAGCCTGTGACCACCAGGTGGAGTGCTCAGGTAGAAGGTAAATGAATACATATCAAAAAACTGACCGGCACATCCAAACATAGATTCAGTGTGAACAGGTGCTAAACCTAGAGTCACCAACTCATATACATACAAGAGAAAAAGGTAGCACACTGTAGCGCTATAGCTTGCAAACACGAAATATGAAAAATATGAAAAATGAATTGCATCATAAACTTAGAAATATGAAAAATTGAGAAGTCTTAGCGCATAAGATGGCCAAATTATGTGAGCCTGATAGCCACGTCAAGGCTCTTCTCGTATATCAGGTCCTAACTAATGCCTATCCTCGCTTAGAAAAGTCTGTCTGCATGGGAACATATGAATCCTCTCTTCAGACTAAAATCTACATCTCTGTGGAGGGGTGATGAACCTGTTGTAATTAAAAAGCCTGTGACCACCAGGTGGAGTGCTCAGGTAGAAGGTAAATGAATACATATCAAAAAACTGACCGGCACATCCAAACATAGATTCAGTGTGAACAGGTGCTAAACCTAGAGTCACCAACTCATATACATACAAGAGAAAAAGGTAGCACACTGTAGCGCTATAGCTTGCAAACACGAAATATGAAAAATATGAAAAATGAATTGCATCATTACCTTAGAAATATGAAAAATTGAGAAGTCTTAGCACATAAGATGGCCAAATTATGTGAGCCTGATAGCCACGTCAAGACTCTTCTCGTATATCAGGTCCTAACTAATGCCTATCCTCGCTTAGAAAAGTCTGTCTGCATGGGAACGTATGAATCCTCTCTTCAGACTAAAATCTACATCTCTGTGGAGGGGTGATGAACCTGTTGTAATTAAAAAGCCTGTGACAACCAGGTGAGTGCTCAGGTAGAAGGTAAATGAATAAATATCAAAAAACTGACCGGCACATCCAAACATAGATTCAGTGTGAACAGGTGCTAAACCTAGAGTCACCAACTCATATACATACAAGAGAAAAAGGTAGCACACTGTAGCGCTATATCAAAAAACTGACCGGCACATGATATGTATTCATTTACCTTCTACCTGAGCACTCCACTGGTGGCACAGGCTTTTTAATTACAACAGGTTCATCACCCTTACGATTATGATAAAAAATGACCGGCATCATTGATATGTATTCATTTACCTTCTACCTGAGCACTCCACCTGGTGGTCACAGGCTTTTTAATTACAACAGGTTCATCACCCCTCCACAGAGATGTAGATTTTAGTCTGAAGAGAGGATTCATACGTTCCCATGCAGACAGACTTTTCTAAGCGAGGATAGGCATTAGTTAGGACCTGATATACGAGAAGAGCCTTGACGTGGCTATCAGGCTCACATAATTTGGCCATCTTATGCGCTAAGACTTCTCAATTTTTCATATTTCTAAGGTAATGATGCAATTCATTTTTCATATTTTTCATATTTCGTGTTTGCAAGCTATAGCGCTACAGTGTGCTACCTTTTTCTCTTGTATGTATATGAGTTGGTGACTCTAGGTTTAGCACCTGTTCACACTGAATCTATGTTTGGATGTGCCGGTCAGTTTTTTGATATGTATTCATTTACCTTCTACCTGAGCACTCCACCTGGTGGTCACAGGCTTTTTAATTACAACAGGTTCATCACCCCTCCACAGAGATGTAGATTTTAGTCTGAAGAGAGGATTCATACGTTCCCATGCAGACAGACTTTTCTAAGCGAGGATAGGCATTAGTTAGGACCTGATATACGAGAAGAGCCTTGACGTGGCTATCAGGCTCACATAATTTGGCCATCTTATGCGCTAAGACTTCTCAATTTTTCATATTTCTAAGGTAATGATGCAATTCATTTTTCATATTTTTCATATTTCGTGTTTGCAAGCTATAGCGCTACAGTGTGCTACCTTTTTCTCTTGTATGTATATGAGTTGGTGACTAGGTTTAGCACCTGTTCACACTGAATCTATGTTTGGATGTGCCGGTCAGTTTTTTGATATGTCCTGGGTAAACACTGGCTGGGCGGTGAGTTGCTGGTACATTTTTATCTTCCGCCTGACTGTATATAAATAAGCGCCCCCTGCACACGCTCACCACACCCCCTGAGGAAGAAGCTGTCTGCTCAGAAACGCGAGTCTGGGTGGGCCACGGGACCGCTGATCTCCCCCTACTTAGGTAATTATTCGCTGCCAGTGATTGTTTACTTTATTCTGCTCCACATTGTATGCCTGATACTGAGTATGCTGCTATTAGGAAACGTCTATATGTTAGTGATTGCTTATGTTTTTGCCACTAATGATATATGGTAGCTATGCACATTGTATACTACCTGGTCCACATACAAGGTACTTACCTTTCTGATCTCTGACCTCACTTGAGTGTTATGGTGGGCCTATAGCAATGCACCATTGCAGCCCTGGCATGCTATTTTCCTGATTTTCATCTTTAATGAATTTATGTGAGGTTTAGCGGCACCTTGTGGCCCTTTAGGCAATTTTTATGTGGGTATTTGGTGTACGCCCTTGTTTCCCCTCCACATGCACTTTATCTGTGTTATGTTACTTTTTATATGAATTTTTAATTAATAAAAGTTATATCTTATGAGACTTTATGACTGCTTTTGCTCCATTGATTGTAAAGTGTAAGCTCTTATGTACTGCACAGTCCCCTCCCTCCTGAAGAGTGTAAGCTTATTCTATGGCTTTCTCTGTCTTACATGTAAAGTGTAAGTTCTTATGGTCAGCGGGCTTCTTGCGCTCTCGAATGTAAATTGTAATACCGTATCTAATGTTTAGCAGGGTCCTGTCTTTCACCCCTGTGAAGTGTAGTGTAAGCTCTTATGGTCAGCAAGGTTCTCTCTCTTCTACCCCACTTAGCTCCACATTTTCATGTTACACCTACAAATAATAATAATAATAATAATCTTTATTTATATAGCGCCATCATATTCCGCAGCGCTTTACAGTTTAACAGTTTCAAAACATAAGTCATAAGTAACAACGTTAACAATACAATAATTAAAGCAAAATAAGCCGACCCTGCTCGTGAGAGCTTACAATCTACAAACTAAAATATATTTTATTTGAATTATATGTGAATTGCAAAGACAAAATGATACATGGTTTTCTAAATATTTTAAGAATATAAAACTGGAAATTGTGACATACACTTGTATTCAGCCCTCCTGAGTCAATACTTTGTAGGACCACCTTTCGCTGCAATTACTGCTGCAAGTCTTTTGAGGTATGTATCCACCAGCATTGCATATCTAGAAGTTGAAATGTTTGCCCATTCTTCTTTGCAAACTAGCTCTACCTCAGTAAGATTTCAATGGAGTTTCTATGAACAGCAATTTTCAAGTCTTGCTCACACATGAATATGCTTTGATATCAACCATTCCATTGTAGCTCTAGCTGTAGTTATACTGAGATTAAATTGCACACAATTTACCAATTATGTGACTTCTTGGTACAATTGGTCCCTCAGGATTTTGTTTAGGACTATCAGAAAACAGGGGCTGAATACAAATGCATGTCACAATTTTCAGATTTATATTTTTAAAATAATTACAAAATAACATATCATTGCCTTTATACTTCACAAATATCTGCTACTTTGTGCTGGTAAATCACATGAAATATGGGCAGCACGGTGGCTCAGCGGATAGCACTACAGACTTGCAGGGCTGGAGTCCTGGGTTCCAAGGACAACATCTACAAGGAGTTTGTATGTTCTCCCTGTGTTTGCGTGGGTTTCCTCCCACACTCCAAAAAACATACTGATAGGGAATCTAGATTGTGAGCCCCATCGGGGACCACAATGATAATGTGTGCAAACTGTAAAGCGCTGTGGAATATGTTAGCGCTATATAAAGATTATTATTATAATTCCCAATTAATCCCAATAAAATACATTTATGGCACTGTATGTTACAAAGAAAAGGTCCCAATGCTGACACCTGTGATATCTCACTGTCAGCTGTGACCCAATCTGAGTGTTATTTACCGCAGACATTTTTCTGCAACCATGTCGAAGGTAATATTTAAAGTACCGTGTTTTTACTAAAACTAGTAAATCTATGACCAAGTGATTCATTGGATCCAGTTGGATAAACATGTAGTTGGGCTACGCCGCTTGAGTGAATCAATTCTTCAGAAAACATGAAGATAAAAAGGCTTTTTAATCACAACACATTTCAATGCCGTACCAGTGTCTTTTTCAGGTGAAAAAACAAATGTTATTGAACATAGTGTCAAGTTGTCAGTTTACTATTGGTTATTGTAAAGATAATTTCAATCTGGCAACCAATATGGCAGAACTTCCTGTATTAGTTCATGCGTTCACCTGTATTAAAATGGATATTTGGAAATTGCAACATATCTGTGAGAAAAACAAGCATGGTACAAACATTTGGCCTATACCATGAATTCTGATTTACTAATATATACTCAAACCCATTTACAAATCCATTTTAAGAACATAGTCAATTCACTATTTCGATAAAAAACACATTCATACATATAACATGGAGCATACTTTTTTGCCCATGTGTTTTGTAAAAAATGTTGAATGCATAAGATTCATACATAATATTTAATGAGTTGTGCTAACATTAAGCAAAACACAAAGAAATAATATAAAGCTCATACATAACTATATCTCATAATGTATAGCTCATAAAACAAAATAATAATAATGTACGGTAATGTCTTATCTAAAACGCATTGAAATGTAGAGATTATCCAGGTGCACAATCTTTGTTTTCAGCAATGGAAGAGAAAAACAAAGGAAACCTCTGTTAAGCTGGAGATGTGATAGGGAAATGTCTTCTCATTATAAATATAATTAAATAGCAAATAAACTTTAAAAAAGCAGCAATTGTCAGTGATAGGAGCTCAATTGAAAGTTTATTTTAAAGATTTAATTCCACTCAGCAATCCAAAACCCAGTCTTCTGTAAACAATTGGACAATATAATTGTGTTCTTTTGAACATTTAACTGCACTAAATCTGTTATTAGACAGTTAATAAAACATGTCTACTTTATTAAACTGCGGCATGAAAAACTGTTAACTTTACATTACTTCAGTACAATACACATTTAGATGGGTCTATAATCAGGAAACAAGCATTTGTTGGAATGCTTGTTCCTGACTATCAACGCGTCCAAGCAATCCAGTAAACGCACCTGCTTCTTTGATGGGGGCAATTATTTTTAAAAGAAACCTGTAAACAGGATTTAACACCTCAAATTAATGTCATGCATTTAAATGTGTTTTAATTCTTGTTTTAATTCTTACATTGCTTATGAAAAAAACATTATGATATTTTAGAGACATACAACTTTGAAATTGTATGCTAATGAGCCACAAGTAGTGTTGAGCGATACGATACCGCAAGTATCGGGTATCGGCCGATATTAGCTCTATCGGCCTTTCGATAATTAGTTCTGATATTTTCGTCTTATCGGATACCGGAATCGGATTTGTCACTGTCACTGTCAGTGTCCGTCGGTCGGGTCTGTCAGGAGTCAGCGGCACTTACCTGGCAGAAGATCTCCGGCGGTCACGGGCTGGACTGCTTCATGGCCGCCATCATCTTTCCCCGGCGGTCACATGCAGTTTCTCGCGATAACTGCAGTGACTGCTGGGTAATCCCGGCCGTAAAGCAGTCAGTCCGATGACATCACCGCCGGGGAAGCAGGTAATCAGCTGTGCTGCGTCGAGATGACAGGCTCTGTCTGTCATTGCGATGTAGCAGAGCTGGATCGCCGTGGGACAGTCGTTACTATGGACTGCGTCGGACAGGTGGTATACTGTTGTTTTTTTTTTTTTCTTTTTTTACAGGAGATCGATGGCGTCGCAGGAATGAGAGTATAATAAAAGAAATGAAAACTGTGTTGTCTCTTTTATTTCATTAAAATACTTTTTTCTTGCTGTGTCTTTTTTTTTATACATTTAAAAACTTTGGGATTAATAATGGATCGGTGTCTTATTGACACCTCTCCATTATTATCCGGGCTTATTCTCACCATGCAATCAACGGTGACATTAACCCCTTATTACCCCACTTGCCACCGCTACAGGGCAGTGGGAAGAGCCGGGTAAAGTGCCACAATTGGCACATCTTTTGATGCGCCAAATGTGGGGCTGCTGTAGCCTGGTATTATCAGGCTGTTGAGGGCCAAAATCCATGGGCCTTGACAGTCTTTCAATACCAGGCCGCAGCAGTCTGCATTTTACTTGGTTGGTTAACACAAATAGGGGGACCCCTATGCCTTTTTTTTTCGAGGGGATCCCCTATTTTTGTTAACCAACCAAGCTAAGCAAACTGCTGTGGCCTGGTATTATCAGGCTGGCAAGGTCCATGTATGTTGGCTCCTTAACAGCCTTAAATACCATTCCTCAGCAGCAGGGGCGTACATATAAATCATGGGGCCCCATAGCAAAAGTTTGAATGTTCCCCACCCCCCCAAAAAAAAAACCCAGAGGCATTGTAAATGTTAAGTGCCAGCACAGTGAGGGAAGTTGAGTCGCACAGAGACAGGGGTTTTGGGGGTACTCGGCACCGATCACGTCGACTTCTATGGGGGATGTCACGAGTAGCACAGCTCGGTCCGTGACCTGGGCGATCACTGGAATGTGGGATATTTCCAGGGGATGATAGAATGTTCGTGTAGTTTGTCGTGACGCCACCTGTAGTACCTGGTCAGGGTGTCCAGCGCTGCTGTGCAGGTCCTCTGCAAGGGATGGTGTAGTGCAGGTAGGTGAAAAGTCTTCTACAGGTAACACGCTATCCTTCCAGGGCAGATAGATGTGAGATAGAGCAATGGTGCAAAGTGATGTAGCAGAGTGGACTATGCGACGTAGTAAGAAAGCAGGAAACACTTCAAGTTAAACGTTGCATAATAAAATTTTTAATAATAACATTACAAAAGTGCAAATGGCTTATATTATGTGACATGTTTTGTTACTGTTGATACCCTTGATATGTGTTATACATGTGTGTTAATGGTGTACAATAATAAATTATATTGTGGTACCGTGTTAGCCAGAAAAATCGATGTGAATACTTTTCCATCCAATTATGACAAGAGCATTCTTAAGGTGATACCTTTATTGGCTAACCAGAAAATTATATGTTCGCAAGCTTTCAGAGCGCAGAGGCTCCTTCTTCAGGCAAGATCATTCCAAATGTAATCTTGCCTGAAGAAGGAGCCTCTGCGCTCTGAAAGCTTGCGAACATATAATTTTCTGGTTAGCCAATAAAGGTATCACCTTAAGAATGCTCTTGTCATAATTGGATGGAAAAGTATTCACATACATGTGTGTTAATAAATACATATTCAACAAAAGTGCAAATAGCATTAGTGACGAAGTTCGTGGAGACTTCTTAGGACTACAACCCCATCGAGGTAACTTCACAGTGTCCTTTACTTGTGCTTGTGGAGGACCCGCTCCAAACCTCCAACTGTGGTCTTGGGTGGGCTGCAAGACTTTCCTTGAGCAGACCTCACTTTCGGCCACACCAAACGGGTTTTTAGTTTCTGAGGTAGTTGAAAATAGTGCACAGTAAAGTTTTTTGTAAAACCAAAATGGAGCACCGAAGTGCCAACTATTTACAGAAAAATTTGTGAGCCACTACAGTTCATGGCTTCAAAGTTGAACTGTAGTGAAACACAGTGAAACACCATTACCCAACCTGGGTATATTAAGGCAACAATAAACTTGTTCTTCTGAACATTCACCCGTCCGGGTACATCAAACCATTACCCAACATGGGTATATTAAGGCAACAATAAACTTCTTTTTATGAACATTCACCCATCCGGGTACATCAATAATTTAACTATTTACATACAGAGACCCTGTCCGGGTTATTTAGACTTCTTTGGCTGGTCTCTTTAGGTACCACCTGGTACTGTTGTGGAGCTTGCCAAACATCCGTGACAGGAGGGTCCACCCAGACCTGATGACGTCGTGTGGCGTGTACAGTGACGTCGTGACCCGCTATCTGGGTCTGTGTGGCCACCTCTTTCGTCTCCCTCCGGGTCTGGAACCCTATGTCCCGGACTGTACGAACCCCAGGGGGCCTAACAGGCGCTGGGTACGGGCCAGCTATCATTATCATGTCCATAGCTGGGGCTGCTGAGGAGACCACTGAGGGAGGCTGGGGAGATTTACGGCGTGGGGTGGGCACTTGTGCAGAGGCCTGGTTGGGGGAGGCTGAAGGCTCGTAGGGTCTGTCAGTTTCCTGACACTCTGGGGAGTAGGGGTCGCACCTGGTAACATTTAGGGCGTACCATCCATTGTAACCCCAGTGTCGGGTGTAAGTCACCAAGTCTCCTGGCAACAGGTCCCTCCCCGGGTGTCCTTCTGGGAGGTGAGCCTCCACGTCCCGCCGGGTTACAAAGACTTCTAAATAAAGTCCAGGCTCCTGGATGAAGCCCCAACCACCTTTTAACTTAAAGTTCCGTACTGCACCCTTACGCCGCGGCTCCCTCACCGTACTTTTTTCTCATACGTGCCTTCTCTGCCAGGTCCTTCTCCAGGTGACGTTGCCGAAGCTTTTGGGATTCTCGCTGCTCCCTTTGTCGCTCTGCTTCCCGCTCCCGACGTCTCCACTCTTCCTCCTGACGCCGGTTGTAATTCTCCTCCACCAGCTGCTCCATGTCTCCACCATCAAATGCCAGCTTACGATGTCCGGTTTGCGGCAGCTCTCCTGGCGCCCCCCAGTCCTGGCGGCGCTCACCTGTGGCGGAAGCAGCCGGCTCTGGAACAGATGACGGTCGGGGCTCCGGTACAGGCAGGTAGAGCTCTGGTGCCTGCGCGGCCTCCTCCATGAGGACGGGTGTCGCTTCTTCTGCCTCAGCGACGGGGGCAGACAGCGGGATCTGGGGTGCTGGTGCGGCGTTTTCTACAGGAACGGGTGCCTCCACTGTGATACTGGCAACCGGTTCAGATTGCAAGGGCTGGGATGCCCGCACGGCCTCCTGTACTGGAACGGGTGCCTCCACTGAGATACTGGCAACCGGTTCAGATTGCAAGGGCTGGGATGCCCGCACGGCCTCCTGTACTGGAACGGGTGCCTCCACTGAGATACTGGCAACCGGTTCAGATTGCAAGGGCTGGGATGCCCGCACGGCCTCCTGTACTGGAACGGGTGCCTCCACTGAGATACTGGCAACCGGTTCAGATTGCAAGGGCTGGGATGCCCGCACGGCCTCCTGTACTGGAACGGGTGCCTCCACTGAGATACTGGCAACCGGTTCAGATTGCAAGGGCTGGGATGCCCGCACGGCCTCCTGTACTGGAACGGGTGCCTCCACTGAGATACTGGCAACCGGTTCAGATTGCAAGGGCTGGGATGCCCGCACGGCCTCCTCTACTGGAACGGGTGCCTCACCTTCCGGTACAGACACTTCAGGGGGTAAGAGGGATTGGCGCCGCTCCAATTGTAGTTTTAGGGCCCGCCAGCTCGCTTCCATCCTGGCGACCTCCTCCCGGTGCCGGGCCAGGTCTCTCAGGGTATCCTCCGCTTCTTCCAGCGTAGGAGGGTTTCCAGGCCGGGTGCCAAACGGTGGCTCCGTGGCGATCGGATCGCTTCCGTGGGGGGAGAGCTGTGACTCTTCCATCCCTTCCCACTTCTGCTCACGTCCGTTCGCCATCTCAGCGAAGTCACATGTGTCATTAGCATCAGGAGAGGCGACATCTTTTGTAGGGAGGCGGGACCTTCGCGTTCGTTTACGCCCACTGAGGAGGATGAGGAGGCGGAACTCCAGAGCTGTGGGGCACGATCTTACATTGCAGTAACATTTATAGTGTGCGGACATCGTTTTCGCGCCACGGAGTGAGTGTACGCCCACGAGAGCACCCCCTTATTCTTCACCTGTGCCTCGTGGCGCAGATATGACGGAAAAATGGCAAATACAGTCTATGATGATTTTTGCAATTCTCAAGCAAAAAAACAGTTCAATTAAGGCACACAGGACACATATATATGTCACAATGACATGTATATATAGATATATGTATTCTAAGTGTGTATATTTTGTGTTTACAAGGAAAGAAAGTGTTTTTTTAGTTGCGATATTTTGTTCCCATAGACTTACATGGGACTTCCGGTATCGGAATCGGATATCGACGATATTTAGTGATATCGGCGATACCATTCCGATCCGATATTTTTAGATATCAAGCAGTATCGCTCAACACTAGCCACAAGTACAGTAGGGTGGGGCAATACACTTCCAGGTCTCCTGCCTTGTCTCCCTATTCCTCTCCCCCTGTCTGCCTCCTGTGTAAACATGATTTTCTGTATGTGCAGTACAATCATATTAACAATCATTCTGTGCTCATAGAAATGTAATCAGCCAATCTAAACAGACTATTAAATGACTGTGAATGAGCTTGCATGTATATGACTTGTAATCAATTAATGGCCACAGTCGCGCTGTCTAAATCAAGCAATAGAGTTGGGCTTTGTTAGACAACCATTTCTGGTATGCTTCTATTGCTATATGCAAAGAAAGTAGTGGAGTTTGAAGATAAATTTTCTATGGTCGCATGAGCTTCCATGACAGTTATTGAAAAATAGAAGCCTAATTTCCTTGTCATCTCATAATTGTGAGCATAAAAGACAATGGGCCCCTAAGCAAATTAGGCCTTTTAATATAGCGTTGTGCACAGTCACGCAGTACAGAAGGGTCTTTAAAATATTCCTTCTTCACATTCTACATTTCCCCTCTGTTCCCCTGAAAGAAATACTACACTGAATAGGATCACTAGATGAACAATCTCTAAAACCTGTGAGTTCCACGTCAGGAAAACCTGGGTTTGGCGTCCGCGAGCGCAAACACGCACGTCAGGTACAGCATAGGGGAGGGGATTTCTAAATCCTACGTCCACTATGCTAACAATACGCAGTGGCAATGCTAAACGGACATGCGCTCTTTTCAACGCGCATTCATGCTATGCGCACGGTACGTCCCGCAACATAATAACAGGGCTGTACCTCGCTCTTCGAGTGTCGGAGGTGTCTGAACACCTCCGGAAAGATGGGTCAGAAGGGCGGTCAAAACGCTATGTTCCGGACGTGGAACACATAGCCTTAACATACTGTTCTAGATCACCCCTAGTGACAGGCCAATTTTACTTATAACCAAGCAATTTACAATTCTGACCACTGTCACTTTATGAGGTTATAGCTCTAGAACACTTCAATGTATCCCACGGATTCTGAGACTGTTTTTTTTTTTTGTGACACATTGTACTTGATGTTAGTGGTAAAATTTATTCAATATAACTTGCGTTTATTTATGAAAAAAATGGAAATTTGGCTAACAGTTTTAAAATTTTTCAATTTTCAAACTTTTAATTTTTGTACCCTTAAATTAGAGAGTGGTGCCACACAAAATAGTTCATAAATAACATTTCCCACATGTCAGATTTACTTCTGCACAATTTTGGAAACATAATTTTTTTTTGTTAGACTTAAGACGTTATAAGTTTAAAATTTGACCAGAGATTTTTCATTTTTCCAACAAATTTTACAAAACCATTTTTTTAGGGACCACCTCACATTTGAAGTGTGTTTGGGGGGGGGGTCAATATAACAGAAAATATCCAAAAGTGAAACCATTCTAAAAACTGCCCCCTTCAAGGTGCACAAAACCACATTCAAGAAGTTTATTAACCCTTCAGGTGCTTCATGAGAACTAAAGCAATATGGAAGAAAAAATGAATATTTTACTTTTTTCACCAAAAAATTACTTTGGAATAGTGTTGAGCGATACTGCTCGATATCTAAAAATATCGGATCGGAATGGTATCGCCGATATCACTAAAATATTGGCGATACCCGATACCGATACCGGAAGTCCAATGTAAGTCTATGGGAACCAAATATCGACATTAAAAAAAACCCATTCTTGCCTTGTTGGTTAATTGTACATGAAGGAAAACAACAAAGACTAATGTAGAATGTATTGGGGGAGGTTGAGAAGACAATAAAGGCATACATGTTTAACCCAATGCATTGGAATAGCATTAATATATTTTTTTTTTGGAAATACGTTTGGATTGACGAACAAATTGACAATGTTGTTAACCTTTTTTCTATTTTGGCAAATATGTATGTTTCACAACTTCCATGCTCTTCACCTTTTTAACTTTTGCCAGTGCCACACTTTCTCCTTCATAATCTTCAGCAGCATCATCTTTCTCATCAAATTATTCTTCATCTTCACCTTCTTAATCTTCTTCTTAAACTTCTTGCTATTCATGTTTTTGTTTACATTACTCATATTGTTATTATTAAACTATTAATCTTCTTCATATTCAAATTCTTCATCTTCTTCCTCTTCATCTTCTTCATCATATTCTTATTTGTGACAGAGATTCCTGTACTTGTAATCTGTAAAAGTATGAATTTTTCATCCTTCCGTTCTTGCTGTCACAAAAGATTTAAATTACAACAGTATTTGTCCGTGTTCAGTTTAGCCTGCAGCAGCAGGCATTTTCCAGGGGCACCACGAGGAGGAACGGACTCACCCCCATACACTGCTTAGTCTTCTTCTGCTTAGAATTTAGAGCATATATTTTGCTCTTCATTTTGGTCTTATACTTCATGTTCTTCTGCTTTTTGATCTTCTGCTTATTGTTCTTCTGTCTGTTGTTCTGTATCTTGTAGTTTGTCTTACCCTTCTTTGTCCTGTTGGTGATCTTCTTCTGGGTAATCTTTTATTTTTTCTTTGTGATGGTGTTCAGGCTGGTTGGCTTCATGCTCGTCATCCTTGTTGTCGTTATCTTCTTCTGGGTGGTCTTTAAGGTCGTCTAATTTCCGAGAACCAGCTGACGTTACTGGAACCCGGACGGGTATCAGATGGAACAAGAGACAATGGAAGTAACGAGGACCAGCTGACTGTGCTGGAACCCGGAGGGGCAGCAGAAGGAAAAGAGGCAATGTCACAACCGAGTACCAGCTGACGTTACTGTGACACGGTTACTAAGCAGGAGGTACCTGTGCTCCAAAGCACTACCAAGGACCAGCAGACGTTGCTGGAACTCGTATACGGAGATGAAGGCACCTAGGCCAAAGGCACTGGGGAGAACCAGTTGACGGTACTGGACCCCGGACGGGTAGCAGAAGGAAAAGAGGCAATGTCACAACCGAGTACCAGCTGACGTTACTGTGACACGGTTACTAAGCAGGAGGTACCTGTGCTCCAAAGCACTACCAAGGACCAGCAGACGTTGCTGGAACTCGTATACGGAGATGAAGGCACCTAGGCCAAAGGCACTGGGGAGAACCAGTTGACGGTACTGGACCCCGGACGGGTAGCAGAAGGAAAAGAGGCAATGTCACAACCGAGTACCAGCTGACGTTACTGTGACACGGTTACTAAGCAGGAGGTACCTGTGCTCTAAAGCACTACCAAGGACCAGCAGACGTTGCTGGAACTCGTATACGGAGATGGAGGCACCTAGGCCAAAGGCACTGGGGAGAACCAGTTGACGGTACTGGACCCCGGACGGGTAGCAGAACGCACCCATGAAAATGTAAGTTGACAGGACGCAAGCCGTCCGCAGTTACCGAATCACACAGTCCTACAGTGGGTGCTTGTCCTATTGTCACAATGGAAACAGCCTTTATTTACATATCCCACAGCACACATAGGAATCACCTAAACTGCAGGCACCATAGAGTCGGCTAACCCGAATGCAACACGACAGCACAACTTATTGGAGGATAATTGACGTTCACACTGCCAGGAAACAGCTGTCGTGCTGTAACCAGGCTGGCCAGGAGTCAGTACCCCTGCCAATTACTTACGAGCAACAAATGGCGGTGTTGTAGCCCAGGGAGTAGAGTTCAGGTGGTAGAAAGATGAACATAACAGGAGACATGGAAAACGTTGCCAAACAGTTATTTAATCTGAAAACGGACAGGCAAATTCAGGTGATATCCATGCCTTGTTCATTTTCAGAAAAGTAAGCTGGTCTACATTCTCTGAGGATAGTCGCATGCGACGGTCTGTTAGTACACCACCTGCAGCACTAAAGACGCGCTCAGATAACACACTGGCAGCAGGGCAAGCCAGCACCTCCAATGCATACTGGCTAAGCTCTGGCCATGTATCCAACTTAGAGACCCAAAATTTGAAAGGGGAAGAGGCATCTGGGAGTACACTTAGAGGGAAAGACAAGTAGTCTGTCACCATCTTATGGAAACGTTGCTTCCTGGTGACTGGAGCCGTCTCGGATGGTGTAGACCTTGCTTGCGCTGTCACAAAACTTCGCCACATTTGTAACATACAGCTCTTGCCCTGTGCAGAGGCGCTGCTTGTGCTCCCTCTTGTTGTAGAGGTGTCTACACTGCCTCGACGCACAGAGCTGCTTTGTAAAGCAGTAGCAGCAGCATCTCTCTCAGCTGGAATGTACAACAGTATGGATTGCACCAGTGTGTCTTGGTACTCCCGCATTTTACGGTCCCGGTTCCCCGGTGTGATGAGGGTTTGTAAGTTGTCCCGGTAGCGAGGGTCTAGAAGGGTGTACACCCAATAATCTGACGTGGTGAGAATGTGGGCGATGCGGCGGTCGTTTCTCAGGCACTGAAGCATGAAATCAACCATGTGCTGCAGACTCCCAACTGGCCAACAAAAGCTGTCCTGTGGAAGAGGCGTCATCTCTGCCTCCTCTGCATCACCCCACCCTCGCTCTACATACTGACTAGAGCGTTGTGTACCTCCCTCTGTAGGGATTTCTTCCTCCTCCATTGACTCCTCCTCCTCATCCTCCTCACAAAGTGAGCCCTGCCCAGCCCTTTGTGAGGAACCACGTTGCGCTGACTGTCCTGAAGGTAATTGAATTTGTGACTCCTCATCCTCCACCTCTTCCAAAACCTCTTCCTTTAGTGCTTTCAGTGATTTCTGAAGCAGGCAGATAAGGGGGACAGTCATGCTGACTAGTGCATCATCTGCACTCGCCATCCGCGTTGAGACATCAAACGCACGCAAAACGTCGCAGATGTCCTTCATAGAGGCCCACTCAGTAGTGGTGAAGTGTGGACGGCGCAAAGAGCGACTTGATTGCGCCTGATGCAGCTGATACTCCATTACTGCTGTCTGCTGCTCACACAACTGCTCCAACATATGTAACGTGGAATTCCACCTGGTGGGTACGTCACATATGATGCGATGTTCAGGAAGGCGAAATCGGCGTTGCAGAGCAGCAATGCGCGATCTGGCTATGCTGGAACGTCGCAAGTGAGCGCACTCTAGGCGGACCTTCTGCAGCAGTCCAGCAAGATCCGGATAGTCCCTCACAAAACTCTGCACGACCAAGTTGAGCACATGTGCCAGACATGGTATGTGAGTAAGGTTGCCAAGGCCCAGAGCTGCCACCAGATTTCGGCCATTGTCACACACTACCAAGCCTGGCTGGAGATTCGCAGGCAAAAACCACACGCCGCTCTCCTGCTTGATGGCATTCCAGAACTCCTGCGCTGTGTGGCTTAGATTCCCCATTGAAATCATTTTCAGGACGGCCTGTTGACATTTGGCCACGGCTGTGCTCATATCGGTCGCAACAGGTAAGCGTTCACGGGTCCATGTGGAGGTATACTGTGACGGCTCGTGCAGCGATGATTCTGAGGAACTGGAGTAGGAGGAGGAATCAATGTGTACAGACTGGATTCCTGCAATCCTTGGAGTTGGCAGAACACGTACAGCGCCACTGGCAAGATCTGTACCCGGCTCCACAACATTGACCCAATGGGCAGTGAGGGAAAGGTATCGTCCCTGGCCATGGGTACTGGTCCACGCATCAGTGGTCAGGTGGACCCTGCTACTGACGGCGTTTAGTAGCGCATGTTTAATGTTTCCCTCGACATGTTTTTGCAGAGCAGGGACGGCTTGCCTGCTGAAACAAAATCGGCTTGGCACATTATATTGTGGGACTGCCAATGCCATTAAGTTCCTCAAACTGTCAGTCTCCACCAGCCTGAATGACAGCATTTCAAGGGACAGGAGTTTTGCAATGCCAGCATTCAGAGCCTGTGCTCGTGGATGGTTTGCCGAGTATGGCCGTCTTTTATTCCATGCCTGTGCTACCGATGGCTGTTTTGTGGCCTGGGAGTGTGACGATGACTGTGAACTTGCTGCTGTGGGTGGAATAACAGTTTGTCTATGGACAACAGTGACCGAGGTTCTTCCATGGAGATCCTGTGAGGAAGCCGAACCAGGTGTGTGTGAGCTGGAGGTAGAGGCTCCAACACGACCTGAAGATGTAGGTGCTGCTGTAGGTTGGCCTACATCTCCAGTGTGTCTTTGTAACTCAGCTACGTGCTTTGTCCGTACATATTTCCACATATTTGTGGTATTCAGGTTACTGATATTTTTACCTCTTTTAACTTTTTGCTTACACAGCTTGCATTTAACATAGCAAATATCATATACAAGTCTGTCAAAAAAGGACCACGCAGTGCAAGTCATGGGAGCGCCAATTTTGACATTTTTAAGAGAACTGCTCCCAACAGGTGCCAAACTGGAGGCTACAGGCAAGCGAGTCTGCAGCCTACCTCTCCCTCCTCTTTGTACCGTTGGGCCAATCTCTTCCTCAGAGCTGCTCCCACCACCTTCCTGTTGCTCACGCCATGTTGGGTCTCGGACTTCATCATCTTCACTACTCTCTTCCAACACCTGCTGCTGTTGGATGGTCTGGGCAGCACCATGCTCCACAAAACCTGGCACCTGAGTCTCATCATTATCATGAGATGCGTTCTGCGGTGTGCTGTCCATCGGCACTGGCTCACCCGCCTCTTCAGATTGAGAGAGACACAGCTGTTGCGCATCACTGCATACTCCCTCTTCTTCAAATTGCAGAATGCTGCTTGCCTGTGCCCGTGTTTGCGAGCCAACAGATTCTGAGAAGAGAAGCAGAGACTCAGCTGGCTCCTGTTCAGAGCTCTCTGACTGCCTGGGCAATTTGACAGGCGGTGAACAGACAGATGGTTGCTCAACAGTGTTGTGTTCCTGAGAGGAGGTGGAAGGAATTTAAGTTGATGCATTGGCTGCCATCCAACCAACAACGGCTTCAATTTGTTCTTCCCGCAGCAGGGGGGCACGCCGAGCTCCTACCAAAGTGCGCATAAAGGAACGGTCATGGGTAAAACTGGTGGATGCTGTGTCACTGAGGGCGGCAGCAGCCACAGAATCCCCATGTCCTCTCCCTGCTGAAACTCCACGGCCACGACCACGTGCCTTACTCACTGACTTCTTCATCTTGGTAGATTGATAAAGAAAGTCAGAAAAGTTATAAGGCCTAAGTGTGGTTATTACGCCCAGACTGAAGTGAACACTGAAACACAACTGTTCACAATCTGTGAAAGGCTACTCCTTTGTCTACTTCTATAGTGTTTGCAACCAATGTATTGGATACGGATGGAAGCGCGTCACACTAATAGATTATATTTATTTTAAATGGAATGGAGCAGAACCAATTGGAGAGAAATGACAAGGATGAGGCACTGAGACACGCTCAGCAGAGTACAAGCAGCAGTGCTTGAACAAGTAACTGGAGCGTGATGTGCACTCAAAAAATAAAAAACACAGACTGAAGTGAACACTGAAACACAACTGTTCACAATCTGTGAAAGGCTACTCCTTTGTCTACTTCTATAGTGTTTGCAACCAATGTATTGGATACGGATGGAAGCGCGTCACACTAATAGATTATATTTATTTTAAATGGAATGGAGCAGAACCAATTGGAGAGAAATGACAAGGATGAGGCACTGAGACACGCTCAGCAGAGTACAAGCAGCAGTGCTTGAACAAGTAACTGGAGCGTGATGTGCACTCAAAAAATAAAAAACACAGACTGAAGTGAACACTGAAACACAACTGTTCACAATCTGTGAAAGGCTACTCCTTTGTCTACTTCTATAGTGTTTGCAACCAATGTATTGGATACGGATGGAAGCGCGTCACACTAAAATTTAAATTGCATGGAGCAGCAAGAATTACACTGAAGAAAAAAAAAAGAGTCTGTGAGTGACACGTGCAGATGCCTACAGACAGCGTTGCATGCAGAGCAAACTGCAGCGTCACCTGCACTCACACACACCTTGCAGAGCTGTTAAAACAACACTGCAGGCAAAAGGAAGCTTTACACAGCGGTTGGTGCTAGCCTGCCTAAAGCACAGTACACTAAATCGCAATCTCTAACTGTCCCTCAGAGTCAGCACAGCAGCGTTCTGTCCCTTACTGAATTCACAGCACAGTGACGCTAAAATGGCGGCGGCGCCTTTTATAGTGCATTCTGACATCATTTCAGCATCCAATCACAGCCATGCCATTAGTTAACATGACCGCAGCAGTACAGGATGTGCCCACACTTCTTAGGATTCCTCATTGGCTGACTAAAATCACATTGCCTCTCAAAGAATTATGGGAACTTCCGATTCTGGTATACGATATATGGAAAATTCGGAACTAAGTATCGAAAGGCCGATACAGCTAATATTGGCCGATACCCGATACTTGCGGTATCGTATCGCTCAACACTACTTTGGAACCATTTTTTTATTTTCACAAGGGTATCAGGAGACAATGAACCACAAAATTAAAAAAAGTATGCCAATACCCCATATGTGGGGAATAGCCACTGTTTGGGTGCATGGCAGGGCTCAGAATGGAGGGAGCACCACTTGACTTTTTGAATGCAAAATTAGCTGGAATCAATGGTGGCGCCATGTCATATTTGGAGACCCCTGATGTACGTAAACAGTGGAAACCCCCTTAGTTCTAACTCCAACCCTAAACCCAACACATCCCTAACTCTAATCCCAACCCTAACCATAACCCTAACCACAACCCTAACACCAGCACACCCCTAACCATAATCCCAACTCTAACCCTAATCTGAAACATAACCACAACCCTAACCCAAGCCCAACCCCAACTTTAGCCCAACCCTAGACCCAACACTAACCCTAGCCCCAACCCTAACCCTAACATTAGCACAACCTTAACTCTAACTTTAGCACAACCCTAACTTTAGCCCAACTCTAACTTTAGCCAAACTCTAACCTTAATGGAGAAAAGGAAATAAATACTTTTTTAAATTTTATTATTTTTATCTAACTAAGGGGTTGATAAAGGGGGGTTTGATGTTTTTATTTTAATCACTGTGATAGGGTCTATTACAGTGATCAAAATGAACCAATAGGAAAAATTTCCTATTGTTGCCAGGTGCCGGCCCGCAGATCTTGGCGGGGGCACTGCGTATGTGCCCGCCATTTTCTTCCCCAAAGATGATGCTGGTGGCCCGGTGCACTTCACGGGGGTTGTAGGGACTCTGGAGGTAACGGGGGAGGGATAGGGGGACCCGATTTCTCTCTCCTCTGATGTGAGATCACATCAGAGGAAAGAGAAATTAAATGGGAAATCTGACTTTTTTCTGCGGTCGCTGTTATTCCGCTAATAACGCCGACCACAACAATGGGGTCAGTAAAAATCAACCAAACCATGTTCTCCGGGGTCTCATCTACCCCCAGTAGCCGAGAACCCAAAAAAATTCCGACCCTGGTGGGTGCTATATACTTACTTCTCAGTGCCATTAAAATAAATATCGTTAATTGCTGCCGTTAAAAGGCGTATCGGCGGTCGTTAAGGGGTAATATAGCAATCATTCAGCACTTAGCTCCAGTGGTGCTTGTGGAAAGGATCTTCACCCCAGAGCAACTAATCTAAAAGTTCTCAACAATCACGTTGTGCTTCT